>JADRCD010191154.1:0-11719 GCA_019843815.1 Montemys delectorum | reverse complement strand
ATTTATTTTCACTTAGGCATTTTATAATTCATTGTGATAAGTCTCCTTTTTGTAAATCCATGAAATAGTCTGTCAACTGTAAACCATTGTTTATTTACATAATCCCTTCTTAACAGAGATGCCAGTTGTTTCCAATTCTTCACAGCTACAGACAAAGGCGGATGAAAGATCTTCCCTTGCTTTTGCAATGGAATGCTAATATTTCCACTTTCTCCTCATTTGGGAATTGTTAAACACTCTTAACTAGCCCTCAAGCATTATCTAACCCACCTTGCATTTGCAGGTTTGCTGATCCCCTCCTGAGGCCGTGATGTATTTTTCTCCACTTACCATTCAGCCTGCACCAGAAGCATGCTCTTTCTCAGAATCCATTCAGTTTCCATAGAGTTATTCCCAGACTCTGCCAGCTTTGGTTCCTTGGTGAGTCTCTGCTCACACCCCTCTGCCTGGGTCTGGCTCTGGGGCTTCCCAGAGACCCAGAGAAGTTATCTGAAATCCAGTGCAAAGCTGAGCAGATAGTCATGACTCAGTCTTATTTCCTCTTGGTCCAGTTTTTTCAGTCTTACTGCTCATCAGTCTTAGGAAGTGCTATCTTTTCTTCTGTAACTAACCTTCACATTGTTCATTATTGCTGCTATAGTGGACAGCCATGACAGTACATTCATGCAGTCCATTTTCCCAGTATTGCTTCCTGAACAGTATGCACACAGGAGCCTTTACCTCTCTTGCTCTCCCTCCTCCACCTTCTCATCTCCCCTCCCCCCTATTGTGATCATAAAAAGAGAAAGAAATACAAGAATATGTTCTAAGGTGTGTGGGGAAAGGGGGTGCCTTGGCGGGCCCATGCCAAGGCATCCCTTCCCCCTGAGAGACAAGCCGCACAACGGTATAGTATAGAATAGAGTTTATTCAGGGCATGGGGAGGGGAGTTAAGACTGTAGCAGAGGCAGAGAAAGGCAGAGAGAAGGAGTCAGTAGAGAAGTGGAGGCTGACCATGACCATGTGGGGGGGGGGGGGAAGAAATGGGGAGAGAGAGGACAAGCTGGAAGCAAAGAGAGAGGCAGAGAGGCAAGAAAGAGTAAGAGAGAGAATGGGGTAAGTAGCCCCTTTTATAGTAGGCCAGGCCTACCTGGCTATTGCCAGGTATCTATGGGGGTGGAGTCCAGACAGAATACCAACACTCCCCCCCCTTTTTATTTTTTTTTTATTTTTTTTTTAATTAGGTATTTTCTTTATTTACATGTACATTTTCCCTTTACCCCCCCCCCCTTTTTAAAAGAGCAATCTCGATACTAAATATTATCTTAGGCTATCTTGTTCCTTCTTCCTTCCTTTCTTTCTTTCTCTCTTTATCATTTTTCTTTTTCTAACAGTATGTGAAATGAGATACTCTTGCTTCCACCTATAGAAATTTCAGTTCATGCTTGTTTGAGCCTATGGTAGCATAGCGTGGTGAAAATGCATGGAGGAGTTAAAATCGTATCAGAAAACATCAAGAAACAGGAAGTGTGTTGGTTACTTTTCTATTGCTGTAATAAACACCACTACCAAAAGCAATGTGCAAGGAAAGGGTTTATTTGGCCTACATATCCTGAGTCATAGTCTCTTGAGGGAAGCCAAAGCAGAAATGTGAAGGCAAGAACTGAAGCAGAAGCCAGCCATGCTGCTTATTGGCTTGTTCCTCAGCTTTCTTAAACACCCAGGACCACCTGCCCAGGGATGGCACTGCTCACAGTGGGCTGGGCCTTTCCACATCAATCATCAAGAAAATGTTCCTATAGGCCAATCAGATGGAAGCATTTTCTCAATTCATGTTCCCTCCTCTCTGATGACTCTGGCTCTTGTCAAGTTAACAAAACCTTAGCAGCATAGGACAGGACCAGAGTCACAGTCTTCTTTCAAGGGCACAGCCCAAGCAATCTCCCACTAGGCTCTACCTCTTTAAATTTCTACCATTTCCCAATAACACGACGGATGCTGAGGACCAAGCCTCTAGCACATGGACCTGTAGCAGATGTTCTACACCAGTGTAGCTTCAGTGTTAGAAAGGTTGCCGGCCAGAAGTCATCCAGCTACAAAGTGGTGGAGTCCTGAGTTCCACCCAACTCAGACTGGCTGCCAACCCGTGCCCTTCATCACCAGACCCGTTGTCATGGAGACCTAAACGTTCTAATTCTTTACATTCCATGGTTCACTGAAAAAAAAAGTTTGACATCTAGGAGTAATTTCTAAAACCAACAAACAGCATAAAATAAATTCTAAAAGATCAGGACTGCTCAAATGTGAAAAATCCCATATTTAAGCAGAGAAAGTAAAAGAGAGATAGAACTTCGAAGAATATTTTGAAAGAAAGTTGAGAGAATTTTTCAAGGACTTTTGAAGCCAACAAGAGGCTCTTTTGTTCTAGACTTAAATGTTTCTGTGAGAAATAAATCAAGCATGCTGGCAAATCCCCCAAAGTGTCAGTACCTTGTGCCCTCTCCAGAGCTTGCTCATTCATGTTCATTTTTCTGTAATGTGTATACATTTCTCTTACGTTGTTACTATTGGAACTATTTTCTGATTGGTAGCCATTTTCAGACTCATTCTAGTCATTTGCGGAGCAGTGACTAGGAAGAGAAAGAAAATGATTCTGTGATGACAGGGTAAGAGTCAGGAGAAGGGAATAATTAAAGAGGATGCCTGGACATAAGATGGAAAACCAGAAACAAGGGAACTTACTCTGGAAAGAAGAAGGCATGCAAAGGCAAAGGGACTGGGAGTTTAGCTGCCCTCTGAAGCAAGGGATTGGACCGGGGAAGGAAGGAAGCCAGAGTCCCAGCCAAAAGAGAAAGGGCATTGGAGTTGGATATTATCATCCAGTGTAGTCGGTCATGGGTTGGGAAGCATCCTCTAGGCTGGACCTCTGAGTTATAACACCTAAGCATCATTCTGCTGATGGTTCATTGCTGCTATTGCCTCAAGTCGGTATCAAGATGTATCAAGTGTTACATCAATGCTGAGTGGACCTTGAAGCAAAAAGGTCGGAAATGGAAAATTCAACAACAGAAATTTGAGTAGTGTCTTGGGAAAATAAAAGTACTCCATAGGTAATTGATGTTATTTCTCCTTGTGTGAAATGAGCCAATTCAAGCCAGATTAGAGTGTGCATAAAGGCAGGTCTATTGGGAAACTGCTCTCCGGCCAGTTCACTGATCCCAAGGAACAAGGTCAGAGGAGTTGCCATGAGGAGGGGGAGAAGAAAAAGAGAAAAGGAACCAGAGAGAGAAGTGGGACCAGAGTATAGGAAAGAGCCTCTTAGGGCCGGGAAGCCCAGCCCCTGAACTTGGAAGTAGAGGGTGGGGTATCGCAGGAAGGGACTGAAGAATGCTGGGAGAACCTGAGGCCAGATCCACTTGGTATGTTAAATATGAACCACAGCTGCTTGTCCTGGGTTTGAATCCCAACAATTTAACAGATTGAAAATGATTTTTAAAAAGAATTTATAAGTAAGCTTTATCATAAATACATTTATTGAATTTCTCACTACATGTTTGTATCACCTTTCTTTTTCTTTTCCTAGGAGTCTTGCGAACAACAATCTCCAGACACTCCCAAAAGACATCTTCAAAGGCCTGGATTCTTTAACAAATGTGTAAGAGGACCTAAGAAATCGCTGACTAATTAACTTAAAATAATTAATGAGATCTGATATTGATGATTAGTATTTTTAATTGGCTTTAAAGTTACAATGTTTTCATTGACATCGCTCTTCAATGTACACAGACTACATTAGACTCCTTTGTGATTTAGCGTGGAAAACACTGTATGCACAGTACCCAGGCATTACTCTGACAAAGCGTGTGCCTATCTTTAGGGACAATCAAAAGGGTCACTGGGGGAGCCTAGAGACGAGAGATCTCCACAGCCACTTCAAGATTGCTTTTTTTCTCATGAAGTCCAGGAAGTAGGGCTACAAAGAAAAAAAAAATAAAGGAGTCTGAGAAACTGACAGAGTAAGAGCGAAGGTTACACCCGTGGGTTGGTCAGGCAGCAGAAATGGAGCAGGAAGTGGGGGAAGGGATCGGAGTTTGTCTTTTCTCTCATTAGCCTGAACAACAACTCTAGGCTTAATCCCTAGGAATTTGGCTTAAGCCCCGGGAAGGGAATGAACTTAATTACTTTTGACCCCTTTTCAAACAAAAGAGCTTTCAAACTTTGACTTTTAAGCCTCAGAGTGAAAGATCTTCGCAAGGAATTTGTATATTTTGCTGTAAGCAAAGCAACTTCTATAGGCCCAATCCTCCCAAAAGCAATTTAGTCTCCTTAAATGTCTTCCAGAACATTAGCATTAGCAGGGCATTTAAATGTCATAAAGTGCAACATAAATAAAGTAGAATATAGGAACACATGGGAAGATGTGTGAGAACATTTTTTTTACTATCATTTACTTTGCTATAGAATATAGAAAGAGGAAATTAAATAAATATAAATGTACCATGATGGAACCAATAGAGAAAGTAAATATAATAATACATGTATACACACAGAGAGGCTATATATCTATATCTATACTTACATCTATACCCATATCCCCAAAGCAGCTTTTCCTAATAACAACAAATTCTGAGTTAAGAGTTTCCTTCTAATCCCAGAATTTAGCTTCAAGTCAAGAAGCTAATGCAAACCTTTCTTTGTTCTTTGCAGCGGTCCCTAGCTCCTCTATCATGCCTGTTTCCCCAATTCCTAAAAACTGGTTTATTTCCAAGCAAGTGCCAGAATCAAGAAAGATCCTTGAGAGAGCTGACAGATCAGTTCTCTGCTCTGGCTTTCCAGAGCCCAAAAGGCCTGATACTCTTGGGATGAGGTCACTTCTGGGAATGTTTTGAAAGTTAGACGATGCCCCATGGCTTACTTGGAGTATAGTTCCTGGTGGGGCTTCTTTCCCATCCTGTGTCAATGTAACACTTAAAATTTGACTCAGACTCCCCCAGAGAATCCCAGAATGAGGGTAAGCCAAATCAAGAATCATTTTAGAAGTACAAGGATTCATGACGACTTGTCTTTTAGAGGATTTTCTGTTGATTTTTTTTTTTTTTAGATGAACATAGACTTTAAGAAATAGTTAAATACTCTTGTGTTTAAAATTATTTATGCTCTGCATAAAGAATGGGCAGCACTGATCTTATGAACTCTGTGTGTCCTGGAAAGAAGTGGAAAGCCAGCACAGAAGCAGAGTAAACAGAGACCTTGGTGATCCAAGGTCGTGAGTGGAAACTTAAACTCTGCCATATAGCTTATTACAGGCACAGGCTGTTGTAGGTATTATGTCTGCATTAACTCAGCTACGGTGAAGTCATTTCTTATTAAAGTGGAATTTGTAGACCACAGAATAGGATCAGGATTAACTATGTCTATGAGGAAGAAAAGCCAGTGGCTCACTGGATTTAATTAAATATCATACAACAATCACCACACTCTGTCCTGTAGACCCAGTAAGGTAGCTGCTGGGCACTCCTAGCCATGGGGGATGGTGTGTTGCTAGTACAAGTGAGGCACAGCATTTTACGTTTTACATTTATTTACCTATGTATTAATTGATGTCCAAGGGATTGAGCCCTGATTTTTGAATAGGCTAAGCATATATGGCTACACTCAAGATCCTTAATATTTTAAGATTTAGATTGCATTTTTTTATCATTTCATTATATTAGAAAATAATTACGTTTGGAACAACTTAAGGTATATGACCCTTTTTTTGAACTATAAACTTTATGAACTCTAAACGCAGATCATATATTTCTGATGCGAATTTAGCATCAAAATTGATATGTAAGCATAAACTATTCAGAAGATCTCAAAGATAATACAGAGAGAGAGAAAACAGAGTATTGATTAATCAATAGGTTATCTCAATAATGTTTATATTGATTATACATCTAGAGGATGAAATTTTGAATGTATTAGAGTAAATAAAACTTTAAAATTAATGATACCTGTTTCTTTTTACATTTCTTTAGTGCCCCTGTTATCTGTGTTGAACTTGACTTCTTCTTATTCAGTTTGGGCTCAGAAGGTGATCACAGAGCACCCTTAAAGGCCACCCAGATCCTAGTAACCTGTTTTTGTCTGGATTCAGTGGTGTCTTAGACTAGAAGAGCAGAGTCAATGGAAATAGTGTATGAGTCATATACATAAGTTGTACTTTTTTAACACTAAAAAAATGCAGGTTAATGCTGGAGTTGAGGTCATGCATAGGTCATGACAGGGCCCATGTTCTACAAATGCAGCAGAGGTTTCTGTTTCAGGGACCTGAGAGGAAACTCATTTAATTGTGATTGTAAGTTGAAGTGGCTGGTGGAATGGCTTGGCCACACTAATGCAACTGTGGAAGACATCTACTGTGAAGGCCCACCGGAATATAAGAAACGGAAAATCAATAGCCTCTCCCCCAAGGATTTTGACTGTATTATTACAGGTAATGTATCGAAAACCATTTTACAGCAGAAAATTATTTAAAAGGCTGCTTTTTTGCACATAAAAATTGATTTTTTTTAATTTGTTAAGAACCATCTGAGAAATTTAATGTGAGAAAAATTATGAACCTTTAAAGCTCTACATGCTTAAAAATTGCAGAATTGTCACTTTATTATTTCTCTGAAATAAATATTTGATTTATGAGTATTTGGGATCGAGCCAAGTAGCGAGGTATTAGTATTAGCTTACATTTATTCATCTTCTTTTCCTATTTTTGCAGAATTTGCAAAGTCCCAAGACCTACCATATCAGTCACTGTCCATAGATACTTTTTCTTATTTGAATGATGAATATGTAGTCATTGCTCAGCCTTTTACTGGAAAATGCATTTTCCTGGAGTGGGACCATGTAGAGAAGAGCTTCCGGAATTATGACAACATTACAGGTATGAAAAACCTAACAATATTAACTAGAATACTAAACAGCTTTGACCAAGGGCAGCAAATACAGAGGAGCTTATGAAGAAACGCTTTGACTAGTCTTAGTGGTGTTAACCCAACTTTTTACTAAGTGACTTGAGATTGCCTGCTAAACTTTAACTAATCTTTAATTCCTCTCCCTGTATATAGGAATAGTATCTAACTCATGTGGTTGTTAGTAAGGGGCTGGAGAGATGGCTCAGTGGTTAAGAGCACTGGCTCCTCTTCCAGAGGTCCTGAGTTCAATTCCCAGCAACCACATGGTGACTTGCAACCATCTATAAGGAGTCTTATGCAGATAGAACACTCATATACATAAAACAAATAAATATTAAAAAATAGAAAAGAAAAGAAACTTGGCATAGTACTGAGCATATATAATATACCTTAGAAAGGAGACTTATTTTTCTTCAGAGTAAAGCGCTGGATCTCAGTGATTAATTCTAATCTAGGTTCTGCTACTATTTGACTAGACAAACCCATCCCCTTCACTGTATCCTCATTGTTCTTAACTCTAAAATAAGAAGATAAAATAAACTGAGCCTGGTGGTACTCATGTGAGATCCCATCTCTTGGAAAGCTGAGCAAGGCCCAAGGGATCAGGAGGCTGAGCTCAGCTACATAATAAGAATCTATTTCAAACAAATGACAAGCTGTTTTGTGTGTTTTCCCAAAGTAAAGAGAGTATGGCTAGAGAGAAGGCTTGCTGGGTACAGAAGCCACTGCACAAACATGGAGAACTAAGTCTGGATCTCTAGCACCCTTGTAAAAAGCCACAGTGGCAGACATCTCTCTGTAAGTTCTGCAGTGGAGGACTCAGACAAGTAGAGCCTAAGTGCTCATTAGTTAGCCAATCTGTGAGCTCCCAGTTGAGTGAGACCCTCTCTCAAATCAGTGGAGAAGCATTTGAGGAAGATGCCCAACACTGACCTCTGACCTTCACACATGCACACATAGATGAGTACATCCTTGATGCACATATGTACAAATAACATCCTACACACAAACACATACACATACATGGGAGTGGGGGGAAGGTGAAAGCTTTTAAAAAAAAAAAAAAAAAAAGGAAAGGGAAGAAAGTGGAAATAAGTCATTTCCTGTTTCTAGAAAGGACACAAACACATAAATGAGAATACATGGTACAAAAATATGTTTATCACTATAATTAAATCTGCTTGAATTGAAAGTAAATGAATTAAATAAGAAGACTATTTTAGATCACCTCTCAAACTCTATTGATTTAACGTTTTAAATAAGATGTTAATGTATTCCTTGAAACAAAAATCTCCCTCTTGGAGATTAATTATAAATATACCAGAGATTATGAGAAATCCTTCAGTGTGTAAACCTGTGGTCAATGCTTTCTCTTAATTTGTTCATAGATTCCATTGGTTCCCATGTAGGAGATCTCTTAAGTTTTGCTCCCATTTCAACAGTTTTTAAAACTGTAAAATCTCAATCAAAACAGTTCTAAAAGCAGTTGCTTTCTAACATCTTGAAACCTGCTCCTAACACCCCAACCTCCTCATAATTAACTGGGCAGGGTGCCACACCTCTGTGATCCTAGAACTCCGCAGACTGAAGCAAAAAGATTGTGAATTTAAGCCGGCTTGGGATATATAGTGAGACTCTGTACTTAGAAGGCTTAGCACTAAACAAGATACAATTATATGGTTATAATTATTAAAGAGATGTTGCCAGTGGTCATAAGCCCGCCATCCATTATCAGGTATCCAAATAGTTCTTTTTTCAAGGAAGGTCAAGGAAGGGGTTAGGGCACACACGCATCTCTTCCTTCCTGATTTTCCGATGTGTAGCAGCCAGGTTCTGTGCTGTTTAACCTGAGATCTTCTGATGTGTACATGTGACACTGTTTGTTTCAGGATCCTGCTGTGTCATCAAGGCTGGCCTTGAACCCACAGTGCTCCTGCCTCAGCCCAAGCATCAGGGTTACATGTATGTGTCACCATGTTCGGCTTGCTCTGGATGGCACTGTAGACTAGAACTTGGAAGGAATGAGTCGTCTGCTTGTAGATTTTTCAGAAGGCTTGCTTTAGACGACAGTTTAATCAGGCTGGGTTATTTATAAATATCAGAAATGTATTTCTCACAGATCTAGGAGCTAGAAAGTGCAACCGATTCAGTGTCTTGTGAGAACTTGCTTTCTACTTCAAAGCATTTATCCCAAGGTTATTGGAATAACGTAATGTTTTGATAAAGTATATGTTCAGAAACAGCAGTTTTTTAATTACAATGGGAGAGATTAGATCAGGTATGTCAAGGAAAACAAGACTTTCTGCAAGGAGTGAGAGGAGAGAGTTCTGGTCATTTAAGTACATCCTAACTGTCTAGAGCAGGTTGGATGTGACACAACAATGTCATTGTTCACAACAAGGCACCATGGGAGTAAATGCCCAGAGCCTAAGGTAAGGGCACTGCTGCTTTAGCCTTGGCGATTGGTCCTGCCTCACAAGCCAAGGGAACCTCTCACTGTAGGCTGATTTCTATGGAAGTTTCCAACTCCAGCCTGTGCATTTACATCAGTGGTTCTCAACCTTCCTAATGCTGGGATCCTTTAATATAGTTCCTCATGTTGTGTGACCACTCAGACATAAAATTTTCTTTGCTACTTCATAACTGTAATTTTGCTATTGTTATGAATTGTAACATTAATATCTGTGTTTTCTGATGGTCTTAGGTGACCCCTGTGAAAGGTTGGTTTGGCCTCCCTTTTATAATCCATAGGTTGAGAACCACTGGTTTACATGTTCCAAAGAGTGTGGCCATACATCTAACGTCTCATTTGTTTTTCCTCAGGCACGTCCACTGTGGTGTGCAAGCCTATAGTCATTGACACGCAGCTCTATGTCATTGTGGCCCAGCTGTTTGGTGGCTCTCATATCTATAAGCGAGATGGCTTTGCAAATAAATTCATAAAAATCCAAGATATTGAAGTTCTCAAAATCCGAAAACCCAATGACATCGAAACATTCAAGATTGAGGACAACTGGTACTTTGTTGTTGCTGACAGTTCCAAAGCTGGGTTTACTACCATTTACAAATGGAACGGAAATGGATTCTACTCCCACCAGTCCTTACATGCCTGGTACAGGGATACTGATGTGGAATACCTTGAAATAGCCAGACCACCATTGACCCTCAGAACACCTCATTTAATCCTGTCCAGTAGTTCTCAGCGCCCTGTTATTTACCAGTGGAGCAAAGCAACACAGTTATTCACTAACCAAACTGACATTCCCAACATGGAGGATGTGTATGCAGTGAAGCACTTCTCTGTGAAAGGTGATGTGTACATTTGCTTGACCAGATTCATTGGCGACTCCAAAGTCATGAAGTGGGGAGGCTCCTCATTCCAGGACATTCAGAGGATGCCATCTCGAGGATCCATGGTGTTCCAACCTCTTCAGATAAATAATTACCAATATGCAATTCTTGGAAGCGATTATTCCTTTACTCAAGTGTATAACTGGGATGCAGAGAAAGCCAAATTTGTGAAGTTTCAGGAATTAAATGTTCAGGCACCCAGATCATTCACACACGTGTCCATTAATAAGCGTAATTTCCTCTTTGCTTCCAGTTTTAAGGGAAACACACAGATTTACAAACATGTCATAGTTGACTTAAGCGCATGAGACACCAAATTCCATGGCTGCCATCAGAAACTTTCTGCAGTGCGTGACCTGGATGAACTCAATGCATGATGACTCTTCTTATCACACTTGCAGATGAATACCTTTCAACATTGAGACTGCTAAAGCCAATCTTACCAGTATCACCATCCTTAACTGTCGTCCAGTGGTGTGGGAAGTTACCTTTTATAAGACAAAGTTTCATTATGTAACTGTTCTTTGCAGTGAAGATGTGTAAATAAGCGTTTAATGGTATCCGTTACTCCAAAAAGAAATATTCATATGTACTTTTCCATTTATTTATTCACATGTTCCGAAAACAACTGCCAAATAAAATGTTTACATTTTCTTTCATATCCCAAAGGTAATTATTTACAAGAGCTGTTTGATTCCTGTTGATTGTATGTTGAGGAAATAGTTTTATACACTAGGATTATATTTGGATCAAGGATTTATGGTATGAATATTGAGTAAAGATAAGAAATGAAAATAATTTCCCATAATTTATAAACACCTTTATCTGGGTTCAATCTGTGGATTTTGAATACTCAGAAGTCACGACTTTTAGGGACACTTAAAGGTGAATGAGTAACATCCTTCAATGACAGGGACAGAGTGCCTATTATGTTAAGTCTAACCTGTAGTGAGAAGGAAGGCCATCCTATCCTACCTGATAGCCTGGGCTAAATACCACTCAGCCATTTTCTAGAGGAAATTTCAGATTTAGGATTGAATAGCTCCTGATCTGGGACTTTCTAAATATCTAACTCTAGACTCGCCTGACAGCTGGTAGACTGTAACTTATGTAGAGCCCTCGCTTCCAAACATGCTGGCTCTGGAGGTCTCTCTGTCTGGCAGAGGACATTTTGCTTCTAGACACTGGATTTGCTGTGACTGACCTGCCACACAGTGCCTACAAGGCTCATGTTTGATTTTCTAGAGTCTTGCTTCTGGGTCACTTGAGTCATTAGGAGCTAGCATAATGCCTGTTATGTACATAGTAGGCTCTCAAAAATTGCTTTTCAAAGGCCGAGGATGTAGTTTCATGGAAAAGTACTCACATGGCATGTGTAAAACCTTGGGTTCAATCCCCAGCATAAAGCGAAAAAGCTTGAGGAGGTGGGGGGGGGG
>JADRCD010191152.1:0-12436 GCA_019843815.1 Montemys delectorum | reverse complement strand
TGTTGTAGTCTGGCCTGACATCTTTGGTCTCTCAAAGTGGGGAGAATATCTTCCAGAGCCTTTTGGATTTCAAAATCTTTACTGAGAAGTCAGTTAATAGACCTGCTTTTATGTGAGACTTGCAGGTTTTAATGTTCTTTATTACTTTCATATACATAGTATTTTGATTATTATATATTATAAGGATTTTCTTTTCTGGGCTTGTCTATTTTATCTTTTGTATGCTTCTCATACATTGATATCCGCATCTTTCTTTATATTTGAAAGATTTTATTTTATCAATTTGTTAAAAAATTATCTGTGCATTTAATCTGGATTTCCTTTCTGTTCTCTGTCCCTTGTATTTGTAGGTTCACTTTTTTCCTAGTGCCCCATTTTACCTTGATATTTGTGCCTAGATTTTATTTTAAGATTTCACACTTTCTTTGAATGTTCTATTAATTTCTTCTTACTTTTTGTCAACACTGGGAATTCTTGCTTTTCTAACTTGTAATCAGTTAATGTAGCTTACTTCTGAAGATTTTTTGACATCCTAAGATTTAAATGTCCAGTTTTGTTTCAATTTGTATTTTCCTTTAGTGGTTCTATATCTATGTTTATTTCTTTAATTGTTTTTATTATTCCATTTAACTGGATCTGTTTTTGTTCTCAATTGTCTTCATATTAATTAATATTCTCATGTTGCTATTTTGAAGTCCTTGTCTTATGCTTAAGCTGTTTTATTTTTCAGAGATAACTACAATTCGTAGATTGTAGATATTGAGGAAGCATATTTTCTTGACTATTTTTTATTGAATTTTTACACTGGGATTCAGAAACATCATGTTATCATATATGAGGAAATTCTTGGTTTATATATCTTCTCTTATCTTTGTTGAGTGGAAATTTTTTGTTTCATTAATTTTTGTGGCTTACATAGATTCTAAGCATGTTTGATGGCTGTAAGGTCCCTGGTAGAGTTAGTAGATTACACAAAGGAATAGTAGACATGAAGAATTGTGAAAATTATTTGTTCCTAGATCACCTGCCTGTTCACATGCAATAACATAAACAAGACTCTGAAGCAGAAAATTACTAAATGCAAGTTCAGATTTGGCAATGAGACTTCTGCTTCAAAAAGGGGGAGAGGCAGGGCACAATAGAAATTTCCAGAAAACTCAGACCAAGGAGGTTAATATCCCTCTAAAAACTGATAGTAAAGCCTTATTGCTGAAGCCAATAGCTACCCAACTCTTTGTCCATGGAGAGATCAAGCTGGTTATTATTTAAGGCCTCAATCTCATGCAATACCAAAGGAGAAAGGTAGCCACCATCTACAAATCCATCCATCTACAAGAGTTAGCTGCCTGCAAGATGCACTAAATGCAATAGTATCACAAAGCTTGCAGGACTAAGAAACTATTATCTGATCCTATTTCAGACCGAGTCCAGATGGAACCTATCCCATATACTGTTCAGTTGTCTAAGGACCTGAACTTGGGTACACTAAAGAACTAGTGCAAATCCAAATGCTTTTATTCCATTCTGTTCTGCTCTGCTCTGTTGTTCTGATTTGTTACTCTAATGGAATGTAGCTATAAAGTGAATCCTAATGAGACTCTGTTATATTCATACATCAGTGCTTTGTTCAACCATCATCAGAAAATCTTCCTCCTACAGTAATTTCAAATGAATTCAGAGACCTAAGTTGGATATTGTGCAGAAAAGAGATATGGGGGAGCCTAAGAAACCATGCATTAGCATGCACTTGTCATCCACAATAGTGTCTGGGTTTGGTGACTGTATATGGGAAGGATCACCAGGTAGGGTAGTCTATGGATGGCCTTTCCTTCAGTCTTTGCTCCACATTTTTCTCTGTATTTGCTCCTGTTGAGTATTTTGTTCATCCTTCTAAGAAGACCATAAGCACTCACACTTTGGTCTTCTTTCTTCTTGAGCTTCATGTGGTCTGTGAATTGTATCTTGGGTATCCCAAGCTTTTGGGCTAATATCTGCTTATTAGTGAGTGCATAACATGTGTGTTCTTTTGTGATTGGGTTACTTAACTCAGGATATTTTCTAATTCCATCTATTTGCCTAAAAATTTCATGAAGTCATTGTTTTTAATAGCTGAGTAGTACTCCATTGTGTAAATGTACCACATTTTCAGTATCCACTTCTCTGTTGAAGGAGATTCTGGTTCTTTCAAACTTCTAGCTATTATAAATAAGGCTGCTATGAACATATTTCCTTATTACATGTTGGAGCATCTTCTGGGTATATGCCCAGGAGTGGTATAGCCTCAGGTAATACTATGTCCAATTTTCTGAGAAATCCCCAGACTGATTTCTAGAGTGACTTCTTGGCTATTTGATATTTCTCAGTTGAAAATCCTTTGCTTGGCCTTGTATCCCATTTTCTATTAGGGTTATTTGATTCTCTGGAGTCTAACTTCCTGAATTTTTGGTATATATTGGATATTAGCCCTCTATTGAATGTAGGATTGGTAAAGATCTTTTCCCAATCTGTTAGGTGCCATTTTGTCCTATTGACAGTGTCCTTTGTCTTTTGGAATCTGCAATTTTTTGAATTCCTATTTGTCTATGGCTTATCTTTGAGCACAAGCCATTAGTGTTCTGTTCAGGAAAGTTTCCCCTTTACCCATGTGTTCAAGGCTGTTCCCCACTTTCTTTTCTATTAATTTCAGTGTAGCTGGTTTTATTTGAAAGTCTTTGATCCACTTGAACTTCAGCTTTGTACAAGGGGATGAGAATGGATCAGTTTGTATTCTTCTACATGCTGCCCTCCAGTTGAACCAGTATCATTTGTTGAAAATGCTGTTTCTATCCACTGGATGGTTTTAGCTCCATTGTCAAAGATCAAGGGACAATAGGTGTAGATTCATTTCTGGATCTTCAATCCCAATCCATTGATCATCCTTCCTGTCACTGTACCAAAACCATAGTTTTTTTATGACTATTGCTCTGTAGTACAGCTTGAGGTCTGGGATGGAGATTATGCCAGGCGTTCTTTTATTTTTAAAATAGTATTCACTGTTCTGGGTATTTTGTTATTCCACAAGAATTTGCAAATTGCTCTTTCTAACTCTATGAAGAACTGAGTTGGAATTGTGACAAGGATTGCATTGAATCTATAGATTGCTTTTGGCAAGATGGCCATTTTTACTATATCAATCCTGCCAATCCATGAGCATGGGAGTTGTTTCCATCTTCTAAGATCTTTGATTTCTTTCTTCAGAGACATAAATTTCTTGTCTTACAGATCTTTCACTTGCTTGGTTAGAGTCACACCAAGGTATTTTATGTTATTTGTGACTATTATGAAGGGTGTTATTTTCTCAGTTTTATTCTTAGTCTGTTTACACTGAGTAGAAGAAGGCTACTGATTTGAGTTTATTTTGTATCCAGCCACTTTGCTGAAGTCGTTTATCATCTGTAGATGTTCTCTTGTGTAATTTTTGGGGTCACTTAAGTATACAATCATATCATCTGCAAATAGCAAATTTTGACTTCTTCCTTTCTAATCTGTATCCCTTTGACTTACTTTCTTGTCTAAGTGCTCTGAATGGGATTTTGAGTACTATATTGATTAAGTAGTGAGAGTGTGGTCAGCTTTGTCTAGTCCCTGATTTTAGTGGGATTGCTTTAACTTTCTCTCAGTTTAGTTTGATGTTGGCTACTGGTTTGCTTTTACTATGTTTAGGTATGGACCTTGAATTCCTAAACTTTCCAAGACTTCTACCCTGAAGGGATAATGAATTTTATCAAATGCTTTCCCAGCATCAAATGAGATCTTCGTGTGTTTTTTTTTTTCCTTTGAGTATTTTTTTATGTAGTGGATTACATAGCTATATTTCCATATATTGAACCATCCCTTCATCCCTGGGATGAAGTCTACTTGATCTTATTGAGTGAACATTTCTTATGTTCTTGGATTAAGTTTGTGAAAATTTTATTGTGTATTTTTGTATTGATATTTATAAGGGAAACTGGTCTGAAGTTCTTTCTTTCTTGGGTCTGTGTGGTTTAGGAAGAAGGGCAATTGTGACTTCATAGAATGAATTGAATAGTGTTCTTCTGTTTCTATTAGTTTGAAGAGTAATTGTATTATGTCTTCTTTGAACCTCTGATAGAATTTTGCACTAAAATTATCCATTTCTGTGCATTTGGGGGGATGGTGAGACATTAATGACTGCTGCTCTTTATTTATGGGTTATGGGACTGTTTAGATGGTTTGTCTGATCCTGATTTAACTTTGGCAACTGGCTATCTGTCTAGATAATTCTCTATTTCATCCAGATTTTCCAGTTTTGTTGAGTATAAGACTTTGTAGTAGGTTCTGATGATTTTTTGAATTCCCTCTGGTTCTATTGTTTTGCCTTCCTTTTTCATTTTGGTTTTCTTATTTTTGACACTCTCTCTGTGCCCTCTGGTTATTCTTACAAAGGTTTATCTACCTTGTTGATTTTCTCAAAGAACCAGCTCTTGGTTTTGTTGATTCTTTGTATAGTTCCTGTTTTTGCTATTTGGTTGATTTCAGCCCTGAGTTCGAGTATTTCCTGCTGTCAGCCCTTGTGGGTATTTGCTTCTTTTTGTTCTAAAACTTTGAGGTGTGCTGTCAAGCTGCTAGTGTAATTCTCTCCAGTTACTTTTTACAGGAACTTAGAACTATGAGTTTTCCTCTTAGCATTGCTTTCATTGTATCCCATAAGTTTTTGAATGATGTGACTTCATTTTCATTAAATTCTAAAAAGTCTTTAATTTCTTTATTTCTTCCTTGACCAAGTTATCACTGAATAGAGTTGTTCAGCTTCCATGTATGTGTGGGCTTTCTATTGCTTTTATTGCTATTTATTGTTTATTTATTTTATTGTTGCTTTAACTTTCTCTCAATTTAGTTTGATGTTGGCTACTGGTTTGCTTTTACTTTATTTTACTAAATAAAGAACAGCCTGAATATATGGTGGTCTGATAGTATTATTTTAATTTCTTTTATCTGTTGAGGTCTGTTTTATGATTGATTATGCCGTCAGTTTTGGAGAATGTACCATGAGGTGTTGAGAAGAAGGTATATCCTTTTGTTTTAGGATGAAATTTCCTATAGAAAACATTTGTTTCATAACTTGTTAGTTTTACTCTGTCTCTGTTTAGTTTCTGTTTTCATGGTTTGTCCTTTGATGAGAGTGGGGTTTTGAAGTCTCCCATTATTATTTTGTGATGTGCAATGTGTGCTTTGAGCTTTAGTAAAGTTTCTTTTATGAATATGAGTGCCCTTGTATTTGAAGCATTGATGTACAGAATTGAGAGTTCATCCTGTTAGATTTTTCTTTTGACCTATATGAAGTGTACTTTCTTAACTTTTTTGGTAACTTTTGGATGAAAGTTGATTTTATTTGATATTAGAATGGCTACTCCATCTTGTTTCTTCCTATCATTTACTTGGAAAGTTTTTTTTTTTTTTTCCAGCCTTTTACTCTGACGTAGTGTCTGTCTTTGTCACTGAGGTGCGTTTTGTGTATGCAGCAAAATGTTGGGTCCTGTTTATGTATCCAGTCTGTTAGAGTAAGTCTTTCTATTAGGGAACTGAATCCATTGATGTTAAGAGATATTAAGGAAAAATGATTGTTGCTTCCTATTATTTTTGTTCTTAGAAGTAGAATTATGATTGTGTGACTATCTTCTTTTGGGATTGTTGAAAGAAGATTACTTTCTAGGGTGTAGTTTCCCTCCTTGTGTTGGAGTTTTTCATCTATTATCTTTTGTAGGGCTGGATTCATGGAAAGATACTTTGTAATTTTGTTTTTGTTATGGAATATTTTTGTTTGTCTATCTATGCTAATTGAGGTTTTTCTGGGTATAGTAGCCTCTGCTAGCATTCTGTTCTTTTAGGGTCTGTATGACATCTGCCCAGGATATTTTCTCATTTATAGTCTCTGGTGAAAAGTCTGGTGTAATTCTTATAGGTTTGCCTTTATATGTTACTTGACCTTTTTCCCTTACTGCTTTTAATATTCTTTCTTTTGTTTGTGCATTTGGTGTTTTGACTATTATGTGACAGGAGGAATTTCTTTTCTGGTCCAGCCTATTTGAAGTTTTGTAGGGTTCTTTTATGTTCATGGGCATCTCTTTCTTTAGGTTAGGGAAGTTTTCTTCTATTATTTTTGAAATTATTTACTGGCTCTTTAAGTTGGGAATCTTCACCCTCTTTTATATCTATTATCCTTAGGTTTGTTCTTCTCATTGTGTCCTGGATTTCCTGGATGTTTTGGGTTAGGAATTTTTTGCAATTTGAGTTTTCTTTGACTGTTGTGTCAATGTTTTCTATGGTATCTTCTGAACCTGAAATTCTCTTTTCTATCTCTTGTATTCCGTTGGTGATGTTTGCATCTATGACTGCTGATCTTTTTCCTAGTTTTTTTTTTTTCTCCAAAGTTGTCTACTGTGGGCCTGTGTCTCTCTGCTAAGGCCTGAGACTCTCTGCCACTGATACCTGAGTCTCTATGCTGCTGAGGCCTGGAGCTGCATGGTGTGTTAGTTAAAAGGAGGTAATGCATAAGTGTGATTGCATATTGTGTGAGGCATGGCTATCTGTCTATGGGGCGGGCCATGCCTGGCTGTAGTCAGATGACTGGAGGTAGGGTCCAGCTAAAATGCTGGGATCTTGGGGCATTGTCTACCTGACAGAGCACACATCTCCTGCGGAGGCAGCTGTGAGAGGTTGTGACTGTAACAGGGGTAAGGACCCAGGAGTTATAGCCAAACTGAGCTAGACTGAGGTTCTTGCATCCCTAGAACCCAGGGGTCACTGTTACTCCCAGTTTTGGGGCAGATGTTTTGTCCTCCTCACATATGAACCTGGGCATGTTAGAGCACATGGGAGTTGAGCTTCATCTGGGAGTTTTGGGATTTGTGGTGGAGCTAGTGACCAAGGTCTGCTTGTGGCATTAGTTAGACTGTAAATGGCTTTGTGGTTTTTATTGGACTCCTTTGTGTATGAACCTGTGTGCCTCTGCATGCATATATATATATATATTTCTCATGCTTTTTCATGTTTTTCTTTACCTCCCTTTTTTTGTTCGATTGTTTTATTGTATTCTTATTTCTTTGTTTTTGTTTTATGATTTTATTACTATTTTTTCTTCCTTGTTTTATTTTTCTAAAGAGAAAGAGTGTGTGTGTAGATTCAGATAGGAAAGGAGATGAGGAGAATCTTGAAGAAGATTGGGGGTTGGGAGATTGATAATCAGAACATATTGTATGAAATAAAATCTATTGTCAGGAAAAGAAAATAGAAAAATTAGGCAAAATAAGCTTCTACTAAAATATTAACATTATCTTTTGTTTCTTTTCATCTATATTGATCTTAAAATTAAATTACAGGAGTGACTTATTTATAATTTTGATTTTGCATGGCTACCAAATTGTAGATTTTAAAAATTCATTGGAATAAATGTCTAAACTCTTAAAACCCAGTGAATATTTAAAATATATTGTTTCATATCCTTATACTGTTTCAAATATTTAAATGCATATTTTAGTTCAAAACACCTCAAATTTCCATTTAAGATTTAATTTTCTTTGTATAAGTATATGTTTATGAGGATTATATGCAGGAGTGCAATGTTTGGGGATGCTAGAAGACAGCATCTAGTCACCTGGAGAGACAGTTACAGGAAGATAAGAACCACTATGTGAATATTGGGGACTGTACACAGGTCCTCTGCAAACTCAGTGTTCTCAACACTAGTCCTCCTCTCTAGATTCTTAACATTTTTTCATTACAAAGAGTGATGTGTCTACCACTCAGTGCATGAAGATAAATATTAAAAGTAAATGTAAAGTTGAACTCATTGTTAAGGGAAAATCAGAACCATCACTTATATCTATCTAAGCAGAGGAAATAGTGTATATTATTCTGAGATTAATAAGACTGAGAAAACTGGCAGAGTGTGCCTGGATCATCTTTGAACATGCTATTAATGGATTAACATGTGCTCTGCAATAGTTATGCTTTTCACTGGCTGACATTCAGAAATAAGTAACTGATACTGATTGTTTGGATGGAAAAGAAATTTTACTGAGAAAAATATTAGAGGATCAGTTCCATGAGGAGGAATTCAGTCTGCTGATATTTGTCACCATAGATACAAAGGAAAAGTTTTCTCTTTGTGTGAGATCATCTTTTATAATTTTCACTTCCACATTTTCATTTTCAATTAAGAAAATCTTCAAGAAATATTACAAAATGGCTACGAGGTAGCTCCTTGTAGAAACTTGTTGTTATACAAGCATTAAGTCCTCAGTTTACATTCGTGAGCCCATATAAAAGCCAAGTGTAGTTGTGAACTCTGAAATCCCAACGGTGGAGTGGGAATAGGCAGAGACAGGGAGTATGTGAATTTTACTGCCCAACCAGTTTAGATTAATTGATAATTTGAGGTTCAGTAAGAGACATTATCTCACTAAATAAGTTGGAGCAGGATTAAGGGAATCAGCATCTAATTTTGACCCTCATATCCACATCATCATAGTTCAAATCCCCTACACACACACACACACACACACACACACACACACACGAAAAATATCAGCTAGAATTGCTGAACTCTATTGAGCATGATGCTTATACTCCACTTGAGAAACAATGGCAGGAAGACTGGAAGTTCAAAGCCATCTTTGACTACATAGAAAATTTGCAACAAATAGGGATATGTGAAACTCTACCTCAAGAAATCAGAACAAACTCTGCCTTTCTCTCCAATTTTTAAACAAAGAATAAGAAAAAGTAAATAATTTACCAATTTTCACTCTGGCTGCTAATCCTCCCTTCACTGAGGTTTCCATAAATACCAATGTTTATGTTTGGCCATCCTTTATAATTATTGCATTCTATTTTTATCTTTTAAAATGTTGAATGCTGTAACATGATGCCAAAGAAAATTTCAAAATGCTTATTTGGAGAAACTCAACAACTGTGAGACAATTGTTTAAATTGAAACAAGAAGAATCTACAGTGCTCATGAACCAAAGCCAAGATATCGGAGTCCTGATTGTCAGGAGGCCTGAATATATGATTGTGAAATTCAGTACAGAATGGTCTGATCAAATCACAGCACTGAGTCTCAGTAACTTTGCATCTAATACTTAGGGATACTGTGTTTTAGGAAGAGCAATCTTATCCACATTCTCTCTGTTCTTTGTTAAGTGTGAACTCTTCACATCTTTATCTAGGGGAAGCTTAATACTGTTTTCTAGGACAACAGGAATTTAGAGTAGAAATGGAGAAATAGTCCTGCTGTTGCCATTATAGAATAACCATGATTTAAAGAACTATGTACAAGTTAAAAATTTTTGTAAGAGGCCCAGAAGTTTATTTTAGTTTATGTTACATTGTTTCCACTATAGTATCCAGCTGTATGAGGCAATACTACATGCTCCTGGGAAGGTACTTTGTTAATATGATTAGCATCTAAAATGGGAAACTGAATAATATAAATAGATTGTGCTTCATTCAGTCAGTGCAATGTTTTAATCAAATACCATTGACCTTGATAAAGAAGAAACTACGCCTTTAAATACCAAATTCTCACATCATCAAACCTCCACTCTCATCCCTCACATTTAGATTTGTCTTTCTTGTATTCAGTGCCTGCACTCTTCTTTAACTCTGTCGTCAACGTTCACATGTTCACATGTTCATCCTGGCATAGATCACTTTCAGGTACAAATCAATGTAGTGGTGATAGACTATTAATAGTAAAGAAGTATCTTCTAATTTGCTTTCTTTTGATAGGATAAAATACTGAGCAAACTACCTTTGTGGAAAAAGGGATTTTTGATTCACTAGTTGTAATTCATGTTTAAGAAAGTCAAGGAAGGAACTCAAAAGCAGGAATCCGGAGCAAAGACCCTGGAAAAACACTGCTTAATATCCCATTCTTTCTGGATTGTTCAATTATGTTTCATAAATGGCCTGTGCCTATAACCATGTTGACGGTACCACCCACAGTGGACAGATCTATTCCAAATCAATTAGCCATAAACCATATGCCTCCACAGACATAAACATAGGCCAGTATAATGAAGATCATTTCTCAGTTGAGGTTATTTCACAAGGTTTGTGTCCAATTGGCAAAAGGTAGCCAGCAGAAAACCATGTTATACAAATCTGCAACGTTTAAAATAATGTCACCTTGATTATGTTTCTCTTCCAAAAAATGTATACATAAAAAGAAATAGCATACAAGAAAAAAACATACACATATGCACACACACACAATTATATAAACCCTGGATCTTCTGCATTCAGTAGCATAGAGCTATTTCTGAGGCAATGGTGAATGAGTGGGAGAGCAGCTTCTTAGGACAAAAGGGAAGGGAGAAGGAATGGGGTTTATGAAGGGGAGCCCAGGAAGGGGGACAATGTTTGAAATGTAAATAAGTAAAATAATCAACGAATAAATAAATAAAAAGAGTAAATTGTAAAATCTACTGAGATGTCTGTGTCTCTCTCTACCTATAAGAAGTTTTTATTGTGTTTTGAGGAGGAAGAAATATGAGCTACTCCATCTTCTTTCTTGCTTATCATCCCTGAGGTGTCTTTGCCAAACTGGTGGTATCAAGTGCACTGTTGAAAGTGCAGTGGTGAAAAGTGACTAAGGACAGTGAAGGTTAATCAATTGTACGTGACAAATAGGATGGCATTCTATCCACCACAGTTTTGTAAACACAGCATTTGGGGAAGGAAGGTCAAACAGTTTATACAGAAAGCAGAATGGAAGGGAAAACAAAATGTAGTTGTGGAATTTATTATTTATGATATACATAAGATGCTAACTACTTCATATCTGTCATTTCACTGAACTCTTAAGATGGATAAATAGTATCATTGACTTAATTATATAATAAAATGCTTAAAATTACAGAAATAATTTGTTCAATAACATTTTAAAAAGTTTTTCATAATTCAGATTTAACATTGATATGTCCAAGTGGCCATAGAACTTAAATATTCAGAAATCTCTGTGATCATTTTGATTTACATTTCTATACACTCGAAAAACTGATAGAAAGCAGGAAGGTTTGCTAGCACACTGTTTAAAAGTTCCCTATATTCAACTGAATTGGAGGTAAGAAATTCTGTGCACTTAGTAAATTACTTAATAACATTTTAAAAGCATGCTTTACCAAACTGATCAACAAAATACAGGCAGAACACTGATTCCTCTGTGGTTGAACTTTCTAGTACCTTTATTTTTATACACAATGTTATAATTCTGCTATGCAAAATACAATGTAGGTTTTCTCTATCTTTAATTGGAAAGATGAATACTTTTCAAGTCTGAACTCATTTCTATGTGGTTCACTAACCAAATTTGAAAAACCACGGAGGTGATGTTATGCAGATATTGTTTACTTAGCATGATCAAGGTCCTTAGTTCTTTTTTTGTTTTGTTTTGTTTTGTTTTGTTTTTTGAGACAGGGTTTCTCTCTCTAGCCCTGGCTGTCCTGGAACTCACTCTTTAGAAGAGGCTGGCTTTGAACTCAGAAATCTGCCTGCCTCTGCCTCCCAAGTGCTGGAATTAAGGGCATGCACCACCATTGCTAGGCAAGGCCCTTAGTTCTATCTCAGCACAATAACCTCTAACAGAGAACTGCCATATTTTAAAGAAGCAAAACAGTAAAAGTTGCATATGCCTGGTTTGTATTATCTGAATTTACTTTAGCTAAGAAGATAAAAAATAAAGTGCTTGGCTTGACCTGGCTTACACAGTCATTACTCTTACAAGACATTTTGTTTTCAAAGGCCAAACTTCAAGCCTTACTCAAATCAGTTCATAACCAGAAAAAAAAGTTTTACTTTAAGAAGTATGGATAGATAAGAATACACAATCCCTAAGATAACAAAAATAGCTGGATTGTAGACCACAGCTTTCCCTTTAGGCCCTACCTGAAGCTCATGAATATAAGCAATGCCGTCTATTTTATTTCAGTACTTATTTTACATTATGTGGGTCTTCGGGCTATTATTTTTCTTCTGTAGCTTTACTTGTGGCTATGCCTATTTTTGAGTTGTGAGTTACGAGGAATTCTGCTGTGCACAGTGGCAGAATTTCTAAGAGTTAGTTGTTTGTATAGTTTAACATAACTAAGGAGGCCACACAAGGTACTACACCTATTCTAAAGAAACTTTTGACACTTTTATGTTTATTTGGGAACAAAGAAATTATCATAACATGTTGGATCAGTGAATAATGCCACTTACAGACAAACCTCATTACCTGAGTTTGATTCCTGAACTGAACATAATGGAGCTGTTTGGGCTATAGGTCTCTGAGAATTTGTTTACCAGATGAGATACTAATCTTGTCTTTATCTTACTGGTTTACTCATTTGTGACAAGAGAATGTTAGATTCCGGAGTGAGTGTCCCACTCT
>JADRCD010191144.1:0-13623 GCA_019843815.1 Montemys delectorum | reverse complement strand
GATATTACAAGCTTGGGGATATATGGATTGATAATTGCCCATCTCAAAATCAATTCCTCACTCTCTTCACCTTTGTAATGTGATATCTTATACTACTTCGTTCTTCAAATTTCACATATAATTATTGTTTGAAGTCTTTTTTTCCAGTTTTAAATTTTAGGATCTTATTTCCATGTATGATACTTTATGTAAGTTAATGGGAGGAGTGCCTGTTTTCCAATTGGTGTCTTTATTTCAATACTTTCCCTTTCATCTAAAGATATTGAGTACTTACCACAGTTTTGCTTTGTGTAGGAATTGATTTTGGCCATCAAAGATTGCTTGCATTTAAATATCACTCTCCAATTACTTCCCTTTCTCACTAGTAGCACTTTAGTATAGAAATAACAACCTTGGATATATGCCGACCTCTCAAGGAAATCATTTACTCTCTGGGAGGCTCTTCCTAGTTTTTCAAGGAATTTAACAACTGTATCTGCCTCTACAACTTAGTCTTGTATCCCTAAGCACTGTAGAAGGTTCTCTATTGCAATGTCCAGTTTACTTGCTTAGGTTTCAAAAGCTTTTTCCCCATGACCTTTATACACAGACTTACCTGGTTAAAAAAAATCACTATAGAAGTGTCCAGAGTATAAAAGTAAGATATGAGCCAGACGTCACCTAAATAGTTTCAGCTTTCCCTGTAACATCAACAAAAGTAAGTGTGTAGAGCTGTTGTCAATGATTTTTTACTCTTATCCTTCTCTTACTATTGTCAAGGAAGGGCAGTCACATGTGTAATTCTCAGAGAGTTGCATAGCACTCAGGCTTGGCTATCCAGAGACTGTAGCTTCACAAAGAACAGGAATTTATCTTTACAATTTGTGTACATTTTCTAGGTAGTTTTATTCATATATTTCAAAAATATTAAGATCAAAAGGAATATATATCATATGTATACAATTTATACAGTTTAACTGTTAACATCCAGGATGACAGATACTCATTCAAATTTTATAATCTTACAGCTGTTAACTCATTTAACCTACGTGTTTGCATGCAACATAACTTTTCATACTATATTTCTGGTACATTTAAGGGATTGGGCTGGCTTTACATTTTCCCATTTCTATTCTTATTTTCTTATACCAGCATATTTAGTTCTAATAATTTTTGTCATTTTCTCTCTAGATAAAGATAAAGGTTTATAGTACTTACTATACCAAAAGCTCAAGGAAAATCAAGAGAGAGATAGTGAAAAGATAACAAATCAGAGTACCAGAAACCACTAAGTGGATATGTATCTAGACATGACCTGGAAACTGTACCTATTAAAAATTAAAAGGATGGGTTGCCTAATTAATCCTGAATAAGGGCACGGGTTGATATGCCAGTGTGGGCAAGAGAAGTTCCATAGTGTTCCACATTTTGTTGAAGAGCAGATGAACAATAACTAGTGAGAGAGGGAGAATCTGTTTTCTTCAGATATAAGTCCCCATATTGATTGTTCAACCTCAAGTGATTAGTTTTGGATATATGTTCATATAACATAGCTAAATATATTCAGTAGTTTTCTTCTTGTTTGCTATTTCTCTCTCCCTCTCTGTCTCTCTGTCTCTGTCTCTGTCTCTGTCTCTGTCTCTCTCTCTCTCTCTCTCTCTCTCTCTCTCTCTCTCATATTAGTAATTAAAGAGAAGGTCATAAACTGGGAAACAGGTGTTCTTCTTATATATAAAGTGCTCAAAAATAAATTAAACTCAAATGTAAAGGTGAAAAACCAAAAGACAATGTTGAGATTTTAAGTGAAATTGAAAACAATTTTAAAAATCTAATACCTTAATTTTTACAGCTTTCTAAATTTGAAACACATATATACAAATATGCATGTATATTCTTTGCATTGTTTTTAATTTCCTACTATGATGAAGATTATTAAACATTTTAATTTCATAGTGGCTTATTATGTAATACTTTTTCATATTCATGAATAGGTACATCCACTAACTTCCTAATTCTACTTCCTAGAAATAACTCTCCATCCTTTTACCCAAATTGGTGTCATTCTTTGATAGTGAGTTATGTTTTTTGGAAACAGTCAGTAATAGGTCCTGAGTTCTGGTCAAGTTTTTATTTTTTGGCAGAGAATTGAGACCAATATTATTCATAGTTATTGGTAAAATATGTACCTTACTGCATGCCAATTTGTTGTATCTATTATATTTTTTAGACTTATTAGTATTAACATTGTAGGTATTAGTTGCATTCCCTGTGGTGGTATCTTTTATCTTCCTTTTGATATCTTCATTTGATTTGATATTATAGTCATAAATCCTTTAGTCTGCTTTTATCATGTATCTGTTTTTATTTGTCTTTCAATTCTATTAAATACCTTTGCTTGGTGTAATAGTACAGGTTAGCATTTATGGTCTTTTAGAACTTGAAGTACATCTTTCCAATACCTTCTTGGCCTTATAAATTTTCATATTCTTTATGTGCTGAAGTCATATGTGGCTTTATCCCACTCAACCTTTCTTTTATGACTTGGGTGATTAAATTACAGTTTGTCATTGGGAGTTACTTTTTGAGTGCTCTCTATTTGTTGTTATGTAGGCCTATTATACCTTGATGGCATTTCTTTTTTCAAGTTTGGGCATGCTTATATATAGTTTTATTAAAAATGGTTTATGCCTTTGGTATGGAAGTTGTGTATATTCATCTTTGAAAAAATTGTCCTCTTTCATCATGTCCCAAAGATCTGTTTTCTGTTCCATACTTGTAAACTGATTCTTGACATTTTCTAAATTATTAAGTTCTCTTACCTTCTCTCTAACCTCAATACTCTGTTTCTAAGCTCTAATCTGTTGATGACCCTCTTTTATCAGCTTTTTATACCTCAATTACATATATTTAATTGAAGTATTATAGCTATTTACATATCCTGAATTGAACTCCATTTTTTCAGTTGGTTCTTTGTTTTTCTTTTTCTTGTAACACAATTGTAAAATAACTTTTATTTGCCTTATGTGAAAGTAATTCTTTCTGAACTCCATCTATCTAGTTCTAGCCCAATCTCCTCTCCAAGCTGACTGATTCAAACTGGCTTATCTTGATTTTTCACTGAATTGTTCTGCTTGGTCTCAAACTAACTCTGGATATATTTTTTCTAATCTTCTGGCTCCTCATTCTTTGTTTCTTTCTGTCTTCACCTCAACCTGACTTTAAAACTGTCCTGATAAAACTGCTCTCTCTTTCTCTCTCTCTCTCTCTCTCTCTCTCTCTCTCTCTCTCTCTCTCTCTCTCTCTCTCTCTCTCTCTGTCTCTCTCTCTCTCTCTCTGTGTGTGTGTGTGTGTGTGTGTGTGTGTGTACCTACTATGCCTAATCGCTAACCTCTTTAATTGCATCTTTTCTCTCTGTCCTCTTGAGAGTTGGGCATATCCTCCTATCTCTGATTTATTCTTTCAGATAGTTCTCTGATTTCTCACTTGTTCTGTTCCTCAATTAGATATCATTTTCCAATATAACTGCTTCCTTCTACAAACTAGCCTTACCTTCATTGTTAGGTACTAAAAGTGTGTCTTAAAGGCCTCTCTGTATTCCAGCCAGATCATACTGTAATCCAAAGCTTGACTGTATTCTAGCTGGATCATAATTCTACAAGGACCTTGTATATTATTCGGTGCCATAGCAGCAATACTGCTAGATTAATATACTTCTACATATATTACTATCTGCTTTGGGTTCTTTGCATATAGTTGCAATCATTCCTTTGAAGTATTAGTTATAAATTCTTTAAAATTTTCTCAGTAGGGACCAGTAATATGGAATTAGTATTCTTAATTAATTTTTACTTTATTATTTATATGTTATTTTAATTATTTGCAATTCAATTGTTAAACACCTTCCTGGTTTCCCTTCTTCAACTCCCCTATTCCATTCTCCTTCCGCAATGCTTCTATTAGGGTGTTCCCCCACCAACACAGCCACTCCTGCCTAACTGTTCTAGCATTCCCCTATGCTGGGAAATGATCCTTCACAAGACCTAAGGCCTCCCCTCCCATTGATGCAAGATCAGACCATTCTCTGCTACATATGCGACTGGAGCCATGGGTCCCTCTAGGTGTACTCATTGGTTGGTGGTTTCATCCTTTGGGAGTTCTGGGGATTCAGGTTGTTTGATGTTGTTTTTCTTCCTATGGGGTTGCAAACCCCTTTAGCTCCTTCCACCCTTCCCATAACTCCTCCATTGGAGTCCCTGTGCTCAGTCCAATGGTTGGATGCATGCATTTGCATCTGTAATTGTCCCGCTCTGGTAGAGTCTCTTAGGAGACATCTATACCAGGCTCCTGTTATCAATCCCTTACTGACATAAGCCATAGCGTCTGGGTTTGTTTTCTGCAGATGAAACGGATGTCTAGGTAGTGCAGTTTCTAGATATCCTTTTCTTTAGTCTTTGCTCCACTCTTTGTCACTGTATTTTCTTTCTTAAGGAGCAATTCTGGGTTAATATTTTTGAGATGGGTGGGTGGCTCTACCCCTCAATCAGGAGCCGTGCCTAACTCTGCAAAAGGTCTCTACAAGTTCTCCCTCCCCTTTGTTGGGTATTTCAGCTAATGTCATCCTTGTTGAGTCCTGGAAGCCTCTTGCTTTCCTTGCATTTGGGACTTTCTAATGGCTGCTCACTGTTTCACAACCCCCACTGCTACTCACCTGTGCTCAATTTCCTTACCCTCTGTGCATATCTCCCATCTCCTTCCACACCTAATCCTGCTTCCCCCCTTTTCCCTTACTATCTTCTCTCCCTCTCAGGACTCTCCCTCCCTTTATCTCTCATAATTATTTTGATTAATTTAGTCCTTCTAAGTAGGACTAAAGCATCCATTCTTTGGCCTTTCATCTTTTTAAATTGCATTTGGTCTGTGAGTTGTATTGTGGGTATTCTGAGCTTTGTTCCCCTGATATCCACATATCAGTGAGTACATATTATGTGTGTTCTTTTTTGGCTGGCTTACCTTACCCAGGATAATATTTTGAAGTTCCATCCATTTGCCAGCAAATTTCATGAAGTCATTGTTTTTAATAGCTGAGTAGTAATCCATTGTTTAAATCTACCACATTCTTCTGTTGAGGTACATTTGGGTTGTTTTATCTTGTGGCTATTATAAATAAGATTGTTATAAACATAGTGAAGCATATGTCCTTGTTATATGGTGAAGCATCTGTTGGGGGTGGTATAGCTGGTTCCTCTGGTAGTATTATGTCCAATTCTCTGAAGAACCGCCAAACAGATTTCCAGAGTGGTTACACAACTTGCAATTCCACCAGAAATGGAGGAGTGTTCCTCTTTCTTTACATCCTTGCTAGCATCTGCTGTCACCTGAGATTTTGATCTTAACCATTCTGACTGGTGTGAAGTGGAATCTCAGGTTCTTTTTGATTTGCAATTTTAGGATGACTAAGGATGTTGAACATTTCTTTAGATGCTTCTCAGCCATTCAAGATTCCTCAGTTGAGAATTCTTTGTTTAGCTCTGTACCACATTTTTAATAGGAATATTTGGCTTCTTCTCAAGAAGTCTAACTTCTTGAGTTCTTTGTATATATTGGATATTAGCCCTCTATTAGATGTAGGATTGGTAAAGATCTTTTTCCAGTCTGTAGGTTGCTGTTTGGCCTGATGACAGTGTCCTTTGCCTTACAGAAGCTTTTAAAGATCTCATTTGTCTATAGTTCATCTTAGAGACTGGGCCATTGGTATTCTGTTCACAAAAATTTCCCCTGTGCTGATGTGTTCAATTTCTCTTCTAATAGATTCATATATGATTTTATGTGGAGGTCCTTGACTACTTGGACTTGAGATTGGTACAAGGGGATAAGGATGGATCAATTTGAATTATTTTAAATGCTGACCACCATAGGGCTAGCACCATTTGTTGAATATGCTGTCTTTTTTCTCACTGGATAGTTTTGGCTTGTCAAAGTTCAGGTGAGAATAGATGTGTGGGTTTAATTCTGGGTCTTTAATTTTATTCTGTTGTTCTACCTGTCTCTGTATCAATGCCATGCAGTTTTTGTCACTAATGATCTGTAATATAGCTTGAGATAAGGAATAGTGATTCCTCTAGAAGTTCATTTATTAATTAGAAGAGTTTTCGATATCCTGGGTTTTTTGTAGTTACAAATGAATTTGAGAATTTCTCTTTTCATCTCTGTGAAGAATTTAGTTGGGATTTTGATGGGAATTGCATTGAATCTGCAGATTGCTTTTGGTAAGATGGCATTTTTACTATGTTAATCCTGCGAACCCATGAGCATGGGAGATCTTTCCATTTTCTGAGGCCTCCTTTGATTTCTTTCTTCAGAGACTTGAATTTCTTGTTATATAGATCTTTCCCTTGTTTGGTTAGAGTCATACCAAGATATTTTATATTGTTTGTGACTATTGTGAAGGATGTCATTTCCATAATATCTTTCTCATCCTGTTTATCTTTTGAGTAGAGGAAGACTACTTATGTGTTTGAGTTAATTTTATATCAAGCCACTTTGCTGAAATTGTTTATCAGATGGAGGAGTTCTCTGGTGGAATTTTTTGGACTCACTTAAGGATACTATCACAACACCTTCAGTTAGTCATATTTTGACTTCTTTCCAATTTGTATCCATTTGATCTTCTTTTGTTGTCTAGCTGCTCTTACTAGAATTTTGCTGACTATACTAAATAGTTAAAGGGAGAGTGGGCATCCTCCTTTGTCCCTGATATTAGATTAGTGGGATTGCTTCAAGTTTCTCTCTATTTAGTTTGATCTTGAATACTAGTTTGCTGTATATTACTTTTATTATGTTTAGGTATGGGCCTTGAATTCCAGACTATTCTAAGACATTTAACATGATAGGGTATTGAATTTTGTGAAATGTTTATCAATATCTGCATGACAGACTCCCTGCAGGCAGAACCAAGTAAGCCTCTCTCAGGGTTGAGCTGGATGGTGAATGTCGTGGCTCAGATCTCCTGCTTCTGGAGAATAACCACCCCGAGCCAGGAGTCTGTCAGAGCAGGAACTCATTTTATTGTATCAATCTTTTCTTTATAAAGGGCTGAGAGAGGAGGCAGAGTTTTCTGTTGAGGTGAGATGACATAAGGGGAGGGGAAAGTTGATGAAGGGTATGTGGTGACTAATGGAACCAACAGTTACTCTACATCAACAGGAGCTAGGCAAAGGCAGACTTAAGCAGGTTGTGCTGAGTCACTCTAGTAAGGAAGTGACTCAGACAGGTTACAAACTCGAGCCAGGCTCAGGTTTGTCCTCAAGGCCCAAACCAGGGCCAAATAGAGCCCAACAAACATCTAGTTAGATAATCATTTAGGGGGCTGGAGAGATGGCTCAGCAGTTAAGAGCACTGACTGCTCTTCCAAAGGCCCTGAGTTCAAATCGCAGCAGCCACATGGTGGCTCACAACCATCCGTAATGAGATCTGTCAACCTTTTCTGGTGTATCTGAAGACAGCTACAGTGTACTTACATATAAATCTTTGGGCCAGAGCTAGCAGAACCAGAGCAAGCAGAGGACCTGAGTTCGATTTCCAGCAACCACATTATGATTATAGCTACAGTGGATTTATATACATAAAATAAATAAATAAATCTTAGAATATATGAGATAATACTGTGGGTTTTTTTTTCTTTGAATTTGTTTATGTAGTGATTAAATTGATGGATTTCCATGTATTTAACCACCCCTGCATCCCTGGGATGGAGTCTATTTGATAATGGTGAATGACCATTTTGATGTGTTCTTGGATTTGGTTTGTGAGGTTTTTATTGAGTACTTTTGCATTGGTTTTCTTTTGTTTTAGATTGAAATTTTCTATAGATATCTGTTAAATCCATTTGGTTCATAACTTCTGTTAGTTTCACTGTGTTTCTGTTTAGTCTGTTTCCATGATCTGTCATTGAAGGAGGGGTGTTGAAGTCTCCTACTATTATTGTGTGTGGTTCAATGTGTACTTTGAACTTTAATAACCTTTCTTTCATGAATGTGGTTTCATTTGGGACATAGATGTGCAGAATTCAGAGTTAATATTGGTAGATTTTCCTTTGATGATTATGAAGTGTCCTTATTTATCATTTTTGATAACTTTCGGTTGAAAGTCAATTTTATTCCATATTACAGTGGCTATTCCAGCTTGTTTCTTGAGACCATTTGCTTGGAAATATTTTTCCAGCCTTTTACTCTGAGGTAGTGTCTGTCTTTGTCACTGAGGTGCATTTTCTGTATGCAGTAAAATGCTGGGTCCTATTTACATATCTAGTCTGTTAGTCTATGTCTTTTCATTGAGAAATTGAGTCCATTGATGTTAAAAGATATTAAGGGATAGTGATTGCTGCTTTCTGTTATTTTTGTTGTTAGAGGTGGAATTATGTTTATATGGCTATCTTCTTTTTGATTTGTTAAAAGAAGATTATTTTCTTGCTTTTTTTTAGGGTATAGTTTCCCTTGTATTGGAGTTTTCCATTTATTATCTTTGAAGGGCTGGATTTGTGGAAAGATATTGTGTAAATTTGATTTTGTCTTGGAATGCATTGGTTTCTCCATTGATAATTAAGAGTTTTGTTGAGTATAGGAGCTTTGGCTGGCATTTTTGTTTTCCTTGGGGCTGTATGAGTTCTGCCCAAGATCTTCTGGATTTTAGAGTCTCTGTTGAGAAGTCTGGTGTAATTCTGCTAGGTCTGCCTTTATATGTTACTTGATCTTTTTCCCTTACTGCTTTTAATATTCTTTCTTTGTTCTGTACATTTTGGTGTTTTGATTATTATGTGATGGGAGGAATTTCTTTTCTGGTCCAATCTATTTGGTGTTCTGTAGTCTTTTTGTATGTCTAAAGGCATCTCTTTCTTTAGGTTAGGGAAGTTTTCTTCTATAAATTGTTGAAGATATTTACTGGACCTTTAGATTGAGAATTTTCCCTCTCTTTTATACCTATTATCCTTAGGTTTGGTTTTTTCATTTTGTCCTGGATTTCCTGGATATTTTTGGTTAAGAGCTTTTTTCCTTTTTGTATGTTCTTTGACTGTTGTATCAATGTTTTCTATGATATTTTCTGCATCTGAGATTCTCTCTTCTATTTCCTACATTCTTTTGATGATGTTTGCAGCTATGACTCTTGACCACTTTCCTAGGTCTTCTATCTCCAGGATTGTCTCCCTTTGTAATTTCTTTATTGTCTCTATTTCATCTTTAAGGGATTTCTACTTGTTTACCTGTGTTGTACTGTATTTCTTTGATTTTTTTGTGTCCTTCTTAAATTACTCTATCATCATCATGAAATGTGATTTTTAAATCCAAATCTTTTTTTTATGTCTGTTGGGCTTGCTGTCGTGGGAAAACTAGGTTCTGATGATGTCAAAAAACATTGATTTCTGTTATTTATGTTCTTGTGCTTGTCTCTTGCCATCGGGTTATCTCTGGTGCTAGCTGGTTTTGCTATCTGTGACTTTGAGATTGTCCCTTCTGTGAACCTGTGAGCCTGTAAACTCAGCACTCCTGGGGTAGAGCTATCTCTGGGTGAGATTGTGGCACAGGGTCATCTCAGGGTGAAGATGGAAACCGGAAGGATCATGTCCCTGGCTGCTCTTTGGTTCCTGTGTACTCTGGGCCCTCAGAGGGTTTTACTTGGGAGAGGTATTTGGGCAGTAGTGATAGTCTCATCTTTGAGCTTAGACGTCAGAACTCCTACAAGACAAACTATCTCCAGGCAGAGCTGCAATGCAGAGAGCTGTGGCACAGGGTCAGTTTAGACAGAAACCAGAAGGTGGAATTAGTAATTTTTGAGTAGACATGTCTTAATTTTCTGTACTATTATATTTTTTTTCTGCTGAGACTAGTACATATAAATTTAGATATTTAGTTGAGCTAGGTTTTCTTCTCTTTTTCTTTCTTTATTTGTTCCTTCATCCTTCCGTTCTCCTTCCTTTTTTTCCTTTCTTTTAAAGTTCACATTGCCACTCTTTCAGTAGAGGCATTTGCTATGCTGATGAGAGGTTGTATTAGGATTGAGGAGTCATCTTGCTTAGCACCTTGGTCTCTATGCTTTGTCTTCTGAGATTCAGCTTGTCTCTTGTCCTAGTCACTTTTTTTAGTATCTCTGCCCTCAATAACACCCCATCCTCTTAGTTCTATTGTGACTGTCTGCCTGTAAGTCCTACCCTGGTCAACTTGGCCCTGTTCCTTCTTCAGTAGTTTTTTTTAGGTCTGTGTAGGATTTTACCTCAAGTCTCTTACCTTGGGTCACCTCCAGCCTCCTCCTCATCTATAGCTTCTGCCCAAGTGTTATGGAACCTGTATTGGTAGGATCCTTACACTGGTTCAGCTTTGTCCCTATCTCAAGATCTCTAGGTCTGAGCTTTCTGTTCAGTGATTTAGGAATTCCTTGGCCTGTGAACTTTGTTATATATCAACATCTGCTACTTCCTTGTTTGTACAGCTTCTTAGAGTATTGTGGAATTCCTTACATGTGAATGAGCTCTAACTTCTTCCCTGGTTTTCTAGCTTCTGCTGTAAGTTATGGGACTCCTGTTATCTGAGCAGCTTATTACTGTGTTCCTATACCTGTATTTTTCCCACTACAGCTTCTTTGGTTTTCTGTTTAGCATTCAAATAGCTTTTTATTCAACTATGCTAAAAGAATTTGTTGGGTTTTGTTAGTTTGTTTTGTTTTGTTTTGTTTTGGTGATATTAAGTATTTCTAAACCTCATATTTACAATTCATATATTTAAATTCAAAATGTTTATTTTAAGGATGAGCTACAAAAAATTTGTTTCAATTAACCATTGTTGATAAGTGAAATATGTGGTTTGCTAATGTCCTTTATTGAATAAACATTATTAAGTGAGTCTTCTTTGAAAGGTAATGGATCTAGGAAAGATGAGATGGTAACCTTTAAGAAAGAGGTATAAAATTTCTTGGGGATAGATGAGTTAGAGAAAATATAATAAACAATATGTAAGGATTCAGGAGTAAAATGTAGAATGATGTCATTACCAAAGAGCATGATTGAGATATTAGGAAAGAGATATAGGCTTCATTTGAATAATATAACAGTGGAAATGCTGGAAATAAATTTTGTGCCATCAAATCATGATAATGAATTAGGGTCAGAGATAAAAAACAGTTTAGAGATTTGCTAATAAATGTAACCTCCTTTCCCATCAATCCTTTTACTGGAAACAGTGAACTCATACATTTGATTGATTTGAACTTTTTTTCCTCTTTGTTCTTCTTTTATAAATTAATTTAATGAAAAATTTAATGTTTAAAGTACAAATATTGGAAGAAAGACAAAAGTAAACAAAATCTTTCATTGATACTGGAGTTAATGGCCTACCAGATTTCATGAATCATACAATATTTTTTTTATGTAAGTATGCATTCTAAGCAACACACCAATTTCTCCTTTAAACCTATGTTTTGCTGACACTGTTATGTTTACTAATGTATGAGTGAACAGTATAATAGCAAGGCTTTTGTCTTTTCTCTAAAAGCCATTTCAAGTATGTCACCCAGCTCTAGAACAGAATTATAAGTTGAATGAACACTGATTTCTGTAATGCAGACATGCTTTTCCCTTCTAAGATAGTCGTTGATTTTCTGCAGTCATAGGAGCAAAACCATAAGTATATGTCAAGACAATAGTTGTTACCAACAAATATTTAGATATATTTATTTTGTATATCTTTAAAACTCACAAAAGTTATTTTTCTTGAAAGGAGAAAAAGCCAGCCTGAAACTAATAAAAATGTGATTGTGCCTTCATAGTTTACTTATATATTTTAATGTTTGTTGAGAACCTAGAATATAATAAATACTTTTGGGTGTCATGGTGACCACAACTAACCAACACAAACTAGTTTTCTAGATTCCCTCAGACTAAGCATATGAAAAACATAAAGAAAACAACTATTATTTTTCCATTAAATATAGAGGTAACATTCTAAAGGAATGCTAAATGATGATGGTGTTGAAACTTAAGATCCAAATTTTAAGAGCTATTTACTTTCAAAGTGAGCACTTGTCAAAATTCCTTTTTTAACAGTATCATGAGATACTATTTGCAATATATACAAAATAAATATCTTTAGATATAGTTTTTTTTTGTTGTTGTTGTTGTTTTGACAAGGGAAAGGTTTACGAACCCATGTGGAAACACTTCATCATAGGCTTTGATCCTCACAATTTTATGGTCTTTTAGTCTTTACTTCTTGTTATGTTTCCTGATGGCAGCTGCAAGGGTTTTCCACTTTCCTCCTGGCACTTTCACTTCCCATTGTGACAACCTGTAGTGCTCCCTGGGTTTCTGATCTGAGTGCTAATTAGCTATGGCAGATTTCACACCTTAAGAACCAGTGGGAATAAAATGTAATTGAAAGACAAGATTCAATAATGGAAGCTAGGAATTCTAACTTTATATTAGTAAAAGCACATTTGTTATGAATGAAGAAGGCTGAATAAAAGTAACTGAGTACTAACATATGGTCAGTGAAGCACTAGTAGCCAACTGCATCTTTACTTGTATTATATAGATTATTTATATTTTCTTTTTTTTTCCTTTCTTTTGACTATGTTTTATAAACTTACTTTACCCTCGCACCATTTGGTTTCTTTGTACTTTTCCCACCATGCACATAAGGGTATTTTAAAACATTAAGATACACTGAAATGATTTCCAAGTTAAACTTACCATCAAATAATTCCCCCAGATGACTCTCTCTCCCTCCCTCCCTCTCTCTCTCTCTCTCTCTCTCTCTCTCTCTCTCTCTCTCTCTCTCTCTCTTTCTCTCTCTCTCTTAAGTCAAAGGTCAAAGTTTTCTATATTTCTTTAAGAAATTTCCTGAATTTTGCTTACAGATAAATGATTGGAGATAAGTTTAGAATGGTAAAATGTAATGTAGACTAGTGGCAGTAATTATTATGAGAACTCACTTGAAATTACAAGCACAAAATTATCTACAGTCCCTGAAAATGAAAAAACACAATAAAAGTATTCATTAATTGGATTCATTATTTTTCCCAGCTTTAAATTTACTTAATAAATGACGTAAATACATGCCTCAGAAGGAATTGTAAAGATATAATGTTACTGGTTTTCTGGTGAAATACTTTTGAAAGTAGTTAAAAAATTTACTTGACAAAATAAGCACTTAAATATTATGCTTCTTAATATGGATAAATATAAAATACATTTTGAAATCATGACACAATTATGAAATGCCTTTCCAGTCATAGATAGTAATCAGATGTTGACAAAGGATGAAAATCTTGTACTTCTCACCATCAAATTTCTTAACGAAATATTCCCAAAGAATAACAGCAACAGCATTTTAAAGTTCCTTGTAATGTACATTTTCTAAAAATACACGAGGACATAGATAATAGATAGGATGTGAGATTCTCTGCTGTACATTCTGTTCAAACCAGTTTGATCATGGCTTCATGCCTGGCTGACAGATGGCTACTCTCCAATGCCAGGTGTCAAGCTAATGAGGCAGGCTGGGAAATGACTTTAGAAAAGCTACTTAGGGTATCCCCAAGTTGGACCTGAAGAAAAACAGGAGCTAAAGTCATAAAACGCAATATTTTCTTTTCTGAAGA
>JADRCD010191143.1:0-19636 GCA_019843815.1 Montemys delectorum | reverse complement strand
GCAAATCTGACTTAGAAACTTCAAATATACAGATAAAGAGACTGAGAACATTGTCAGTCATTCCAACAAATGGGTACCTTATGATGGCTTCAAGTACAATAAACCCTTGATACTATGAGGGATCTGTCCCAAAACACCTTGAAAAACCGCCACCTTTGAAAATACTGTAATGGCACAAAAAGCATTAAGGTATAATTAATTTTCTTTTTAGTCTTAACAAACAGTTAATGACTCTAAGAAGTCTAAAATGACACATATTTACTTGTAGATTTCTTTCCGGCCACTATGAATTACCTCCAACAAAGGTTACGACACAGCATAACATATTAATAAATCCTACTGGAAAGTGCCCTACTGGGTTCAAATCTCTGCTCAGCACAAATGATAAATTATCACGTGTTATACCCCCTAGTCATTCACAGAATGATGAAAACACAGCCTCAATACGTGAAAGCTAGAGATCAACTCCACCAGTGTCTAACTAGCCCAGTGAACACTACATTCTCTAATGTTAAACATCCCGTAACTAAGGGTGGATGTTCGTTTCTTGGCAGTACTGGGCGTGAACCTGTAGCATCGGGTATGCAAGGCAAGCACTCTACCGCTGAGCTACAACTAAAGCCCTCCGAGAATTTGAAATTATCAAACTGGGTGTGTTGGCACCTATAATCTCAGCATGTGAGAGACAGGGTCTTGCCACAAGAACTAGTCTCGTCTATATAATAAGCTCAAGTATGAAACCCTATCTTAGGGCTGGTGAGATGGCTCAGAGCTCTTCCACAGGACCTGAGTTGAAATCCCAGCAACCACATGGTGGCTCACAACCACCCTTAATGAGATCTGATGCCCTCTTCTGGTGCGTCTGAAGACAGCTACAGTGTACTTATTTATAATAATAAATTAATCTTTGGGCCAGAGCAAGTGGGGTTGACTGGAGCAAGCAGAGGTCCTAAATTCAATTCTCAACAACCACATGAAGGCTCACAACTATCTGTACAGCTACAGTATGCTCATATACATAAAATAAATAAATCTTAAAAAAAGAAAGAAAGAAAAAAAGAAACCCTAAATCAAAAAAGGAAGGAGGGCAGGGGAGAAGTGACTGGTTTGCAAAATAAATGTGGCTTCTATGGGTTCAGATTCAACCAGCTATAAAATATGAGGAAAAATTGCACTGGACATGTATATATTTTATCATTCCCTAAATAATACCCTGTCACTATTTTATTTGAGTTATATACTGCACAGGCTATACAGAAATACTGTCTTTCTTTCTCTCTCTTTTTTTTTTTTTTGTTTCCAGGCTGACCTTGAGTTTACAATTTCTCATCTCTAGTTTTTAACCTGAGATTATAGGCCTGCCTATACCATCATGCCCAGCTACTACACTATTTCAAATAGGGTACTTGAAGATCTGCAGATTTTGGTACCTAATAATACTCGGGAAGGAATTATTGTGCTTATATAATGTATAGCTCTCGCACACACACACACACACACCTACCTTAAACTAATCTCAGCTGAGGCATTCCTTCTAGAGCTCAGCTCACGGCTCAGTGTGTAAAGTGCTTGTCACACAAGTATGAGGACCTAAGTCCTGATCTGTGACATCCACACAAAAGCCCTCAGGCACACTGCTAACACAAGCAGATTTCTGGAGCTCATCAGCCAGCCAATGAGTTCCAGGTGAGTGAGAGATCCTGTCTTTAAAAATTAGGGAAGAAAGTGAGGAAGACATCTGGCCTCCACATACTACATAAGCACACGCATGCACGCGGGCAAACATACAGACACACACACATATGCACACAAAGTGTGTATCAATTAGTCACTGGGAAAAATGTAAATTAAGCCTCAATTTGATACTACTACAAACACATTAGATGGCTGTAATTTCTGAGATGAAGTTCTAGACTATCTTTATTGAGCACTGAGAACCAGCTCTCTGATGATGCATTTACTCCTAGTCTTGTTATAACCAAGAAAAGATAGTTTACTGTGTAAACAGTGAGGTGTTCTGGACACTGGAATACTGTCCTTTATTGGTTCTAAGAGCCCGATAAAGTAAATACTAACATACAGATGGTAAAGTGGGGCTGCAGGGCCTAGGGGGAGAAGTTCCACTTCTCATCTTTTTCACCTCCCACCAAAGGAAGGCTTCTCTGTCACATTTCATTTGCTACAACTCCTTCAGATTGTCTGCCAAGGAGAAAATGTCAGGGTATTCACAGAAAAATCTTATATCTTAAATGAGTCTTAGCAAGTAGGATCCATGCAGAGTATAAATTTATGCGTAAGTCTGAGACCCACCCCAGGGTCTCAAACTGAAGTGCCTATTAGCATATCGAAGCAGACACTGGCTGCCAGGTTCTCCTAAGTATCTATCCCTCAATCCTCTCCTGTGACAGGGTTCTCCCGGCTGGCAAACCCTGCCCCCTACTCTAAACTAATCCAGCCCAGAGGCTGGGCTGCCCTTCTCCCAGCTCCCTTCCCTATGTAACTCAGCCACTCTGGCTAGGTGAGTCCTTTAAACCCTTTCTCCCTTTCGGCCTCTGGGTCTCCTGATTCTCCTCTATCTCCTTCCTCCTGTCCTCACACAGCTCAGCTCAGTCTTGCACACTCTGGACTCTCCCAGATGTCTGCCTCTGGCTGTGCTCTTCCTCATGTCTACAGCAAACTCTCCTCCACCAAGCCTAGGAGCAGTCAGTCAGGTCCTCCTTTTTCTTTTTCCATCACCCACCAGGGGAAATACTTTTTACAAAGCCTTAAGAATGGATAAAATGGCATATACAACTTTTTGGAGGGAGGGAAAGGCGGATGCATAGATGTACATAAAAGGTATACTAAGCAGACCTCAGCAGACTGCTGCAAGCTTCCTGCTATGGAAGAATTATGTGCTCCTCTCTGAGAAAGCACATCCTAACTGAAAGATCAGGAGAGAAGCCCCAGGCCATTAGACGGTCCAATATGTTAAAAAAAAAAAAAAAAAATAACCATAGAAAAGGAAAAGAAAAAGTGTACGGAATACGTATTTTTAAAAATCCTTATGTTCATGGATATACAGCCATAAAAGATTTCCTAAAGGGAATATGTTAATAAAAACCAGTCAAGAATTGTATCCTGAGTGATGGGAATCATTAAGAGAGGGAGAGAAGTATGCCACAGTAGAGGTATTTTAGAAAGTTATTTAAGCAACAGATGTGGCTGGTAAGTTAGAGAGGGAACCTTAAAAGCAGAGAAAGCAGACAGCTCACCACCCTGCTCCAATGTGGAAGGGAAAGTCTAATTCCGAGACTGTTTTCAAAGGTCAACCTGCCAGAGTTTGCTGTCTGGATGTGGGCTGGGAGAGACATGAAGAGGCTAAGGCTGTTTTATCCTTCTGCTCCTTAAAGCCCAAGCTATTTGCTTACTCCACACCACCATCAATGAGAAAGAGCACTGTAAAAGAAACTATTTTCTTCCATTTGCAATTGTCCACCTCAGGGGAACCAGCCCCAAATACTCACCAGCAAAGAGGAAGTGTAGACAACAGAACCGGAAGTGACAGGCCTAAGCCGGTTGCAGTTTTGCACAGGAAGCCTAGGTGGAACATTCACCCATGCACAACCCTTTGTGCTCTCACCCCACAGGCCACTGAGTAGTCTCTGAGGTCCACAACAGTACTACACCTTTACAGAGAGAGAGTCTGCCACTCCTGGTCTAAAGCAAGGTCTAGGAACAAACACAGCTGTAATGTGACAGAAGAGAACACATAAAGCAATTCTACACTTACACCAAGCAACCGCCGGCCTCCGGGAGCAGCCCCAGGTGAGTCTGCAGTAGCAGCAAGCCCCATTTAAGATCCCAATCAGACTGAATTCACAAACTGCTGGGAGGGACCATCCCCATAAGCAAAGCCTGAGGGCTCAGTGCCTCAACCTCAACCACATCCTCGGTGGTCTCTATTCTTCCTCTCACCTCTACCTTGCTCTTTTAAATTGGTAAAAGACAATAAATAGTCAAATATTTCAAACAGCTAGAGCAAAGGATTCTGGGTATTTTTACTACAAAGAAATGATAGATAGAACCAGATTTACACAATGTGTACATAACTGAAATACCAGGATACCTCAACAAATACGTAAAAGTTTCTGTTTTTAAAAATCAGTTAAAAATAAACTTTGTAGCTTTTATATGAAAAAGAAAAAAAAAACTACTAAGATCCAAGTATTACCATATAATATCCAAGTATTACCATATGATACATATATAAGTATCTGATCTGAGAATGGAGGTCTGGGCCTACTTATGAAACACCAGCAGAAACCTGAGCAAAGAGGCCTTTTTGACTCCTCAGTCTTAAATACAAATTTCATGCTTTAAACAGTCACTAATTATTTCAAAACCAAAATTACACCTCAGCCCATAGCTTAAAACGAAGCTGTACTGACAGGCCTCTGTTGAACCAGGTTGGAGAACTCCCTGCATGAGGGGTGACTGTTCACAAGACTGGAAATCACTGCAACACAGAAGAGCCACCTGACACTGGTTGTTTTATGAATCCAAGTCTCAGAAATACATTATCCATACACCCTCACAGACCTGAGACACAGCCTCTCCAAAGGCTTTGTTCTGCCAATGAACACATTCAGCACAGGAATGCTTAAAGAAAAGAGTTAGATGACCAGCTGACTTCCTCAGGGTTTCTCGCCTCGAAACTCTAGCAGGTGGAACTGGTTAATTCTTTGCTGAGGACTCTGCTTCCTTCGCATAGTAGGCTGCTTGGCAGTGCATACTGCCTCTCTCCACTAGATGCGAATGATAACTATAAAAGCCAAATGTCCACAGGGAGAGAGAGGGCCCCAACTGCAAACAGGGTTTACACACAGGCAGGCTTCGAACTTCCGCTCCCCTTGCCCCAGCCACCCGATGCTGGGAGCACCAGTAAGAATGCACTTTCACACCGGGCTCTTTCTTCTAAGAACACAAGTTCAAGTTTTTCCTACCTTGTATATATTTAAAATATTTTTTTTTCTTCCGAGACAGGGTTTCTCTGTGTAGCCCTGGCTGCCCTGGAACTCATTCTGTAGACCAGGCTGGCCTTGAACTCAGAAATCCGCCTGCCTCTGCCTCCCAAGTGCTGGGATTAAAGGCATGGGCCACCACTGCCCAGACAATAATTGTATCCATCTTATACCACTTCACAGCCACAGAAGTAGCTTTACCATATCGGTTTTTTTTTAAATTGTTTAAAAACAACTCAATATGTTGGCAGGGGTGATGAAGGCTCACCCTTTAATCCCAACGCTCCTAAGGCTATGGCTTGAACCGGAGTTCAAGGTCATGCTGACTACATAGTGAAATCTAGGGCTGGGTGGCTACAAAGGGTCTTTTGTGTCTCAAAAACCCACGTGAAGGAAGGGAGAGGGAAGGGGGAGGAAAGAAGGGAGGGGGGGGAGGGAAGATAGATTGATTTTGAGATTTTACACACTCGGGTAATGCATGAATACCCTCCACCTCTACAATGAAAACAGTGAACATGCTCTGTCACCCCCAAATGTCTCGTTTCTTATACGTAGTCTACTTAGACTTGCAGTGGTTCTCAACCTGGGGGTCAAACAACTCCTCCACATTGGAAAATATATTTATAATTCCTAACAGTAGCAGAATTATAGTTATGAAATAACAACAAAAATTTATGGCTGGGGGTCACCACAATATGAGGCATTGTATTAAAGGCCGCAGCATTAGAAGGGTTGAGAACCACTGCTCTAGACAGTCATCTCTGGGGCTCTTTATCTTCTGTTCATGCTTTTATGCCACCCTGTCCCACGGATAGTTGACAATTAACAGTTTATTCGTTCATCTACATACGTGTGAGCATGTGGAGCTATTATAAATAGGGCTGCTATGAGCACTCGGTATGAAGGCCCTGTATCGTCATCAAATATCTGAGAGTGAAACTGGAAAAATTTTAGTGACTCTCTCCTAAGGGGATTGTACCATGGTAGTTCCCAAACACAACGTACAGTATTCTAATTTTCTCTCACATGTTTGGCATAAAGGGTGTTCCATGGTGGTAGCTTTCCATGATTTCAATTTTCATTTTGCTAGTGAGTAACTACTTCAATTAACATAAAGGCATCTCTTCATACACAGTTTATCTTCTTTGATGATGTGCCAATCAGGCTTTTGGCACATTTTTAAAGATCAGGTTGTTGGTTGGTCCTGAGAGTTTCATCCTACAACTCCTTAGATACTTAATCTCTCTCATTCTGCAGTATGTCTTTTTCAGTTATGTTACTAAATGCTACACACTTATTCTGATAAAACTAGTAAAAACTAATTTGCCACAGTGCCATTTACATGCCATATAACCCTGGGCAAGTTGCTTCCTCATTCTGTGCCTCGACTTCTCCAATAAAGCTAACAGTACTTCACCAAGTTACCATGAAGACCCAATGAGTTAATACCAATAAAACACTCAGATCATCAGGACACATGGAAGACACGCCAGTGCCATCCTGGGATGAGCGGCTAGGGCAGGCTGGTGTCACTGCAATACATAAGCATGTGATGGAGAGGTGGGAAAGAAAAAAACGGAGCTGTGCGGGAGCAAGGAACAGAGACAGAACTGGAGACCTGATGGCGGTGACACGTGAGAGGGCTGGTGGATATGTGTCATTACCACGTACAGTGTCCAGGCAGTGTGCATCAATCAGCCTGGAGCTTATATAGTAGACACAGCCCCCCAACCTGCCACCTGGCCACCGCATCCCCCTGGCTCTGGGCAACAACGGAGTCAGGGATGAAGAAAGCTCCATTATCTGGATTGGGCCTCCTCCAAGGACCACTACTGACACTCTCTGATGACTCGGAGATGTTTTCAGGTTCTGCTGCTTCAGGGAGGCCATCCTGATGTGAGTGGCAAGTTTACCCACTGAAGGAATTTTGAGACCTGTGGCCTGTGCAGTTGCTGAGGGCCATAAGTGGGTCAGTGGGTCTGATACAGCCAGGGGCCGTGTTGATGTCTGAAGCCCTTGCAGATGTCTGCGGCCTGGCTGCTGCCTGAAGCCATATTAATGTTGGTAGATGTGGGAGAGCTGGCCCTGCCCTCCCGGACCACCACAAAGCTCTTGTCAGTTATTGGTTTCTAGAGTAGGCTGAGACGGACTCATTCTTCCTGGGGAGCTGGCCACTAGGAATTTGACTATCCTCCAGTGAGTCTATGGACAACACGAATGGACTTGCTGTTTCCTTTTGGGGAGAGGGGGAGCAGGAGTCACAGGGAGAGGGGCACACATGGGAAGACTGGGAGGAGAGCACAACTGGAGTGCATAATGTGAGATTCCGAAATAATTATATAAAAATGCATGTTATTTTGTTGGCTGCCGTTTTGTGCATAGCATTGTTACAAGGGCTTTGCACCTATGACTCTCAAACCACCTGTGAAGTAGAATACTGTAAAGATGCTCACTTTACAGGTGTGAAATGAGAGGGACGTTGAATAACCCGAGCCTAGACTAGTGAGTGGCTCATGCCTAGAATCCCACTGCTTGAAAAGCTGAGGCAGGAGGATTGCTTGAGTGGTACACAGTGAGTTCTAGGTCGGCCTCAGCTACATTAAGACCCTGTCACTCACAAACACAATAGAACAAAACTTTACTGACTTAATATAGTTGTTAAAAGATAGAGCCAAAAATTTAAAGCGAAAACTCTGATATTAAAGCTAACAATCTTTGAGGGGGGATGGTAGGAAGTTGAAGTGGTCTCAAAAACAGTAGTTGTGCCAGCTAGTTTTATGGCAACTTGATGAGTCATTTTGAAAAGAGAGACTCTCCGGGCTGGAGAGGTGGCTCAGCGGTTAGGAACACTGTCTGGTCTTCCAGAGGTCCTGAGTTTAATTCCCAGCAACCACATGGTGGTTCACAACCATCTGTAATGGGATCTGATGCTGCCTTCTTGTGTGTCTGAAAATAGTTACAGTGTAGTCAGATACATAAAATAAATAAATCTTTAAAAAAAAGAAAAAAGAGACTCTCAACTGATAAATGACTGTAAGATATGCCTCTAGGAAAGTTTGTAGTGCATTTTCTTAATTAGTGACTGATGGGAGAAAGCCCAGACCATGGAGGGTGGTGTCATCCATGGAGAAGGGGGTCCTGGGATGAGTAAGAAAACAAGCTAAGTAAGTCAGAGGAGAAAGCCAGGAAGCAGTACCCCTCCACAGCCTCTCCATCAGTTTCCACCTCCAGGTTCCTGCTCTGCTTGAGCTCTGGACCTGACTTTCCTTAGTGAGGAACTGTTGCCTGAAGTGTAAACTGAAAAAAACCCTTTCTTTCCCAAGTTGCTGTTGGTCACAGTATTTTATCACAATAATAGAAAAGTAACCAGGATTCACTAAAGAATAGTAACATAAAACCAGAATGCTTCATCACATGTTCTGTACTTTTCAGAATATGTAAGCTGTGTGTGTCTAGGGGAACAAGTCCAATTCTTTCCTGCTTATCAAACAGCTTCCTCATCCCCTTTAAACTTCCTGTCATTCGGCTTCCGATTAGAACTCCTTCCATTCCTTTAAACTAATTGTTACAGGACTCTAATGTAACACAGCCTTTCAGCTTCAGCTCACACAGCCGGAGAGCAAATTAACTCCATGTTTATTATAACTGACTGTACTTTTCCTAACCAAGTAACCCCACATCCTCACATAGCTTTAGCCATTGTTAGCGGCCTTTAAGTCAAATGTCCACTGTGAACCATCTGCTGCAGTAGTTTTACAGGCCATAGGCATTCCTATGGAGTTCTACAGTGTACTGTGGAAAAGGCAGACTTCCTTCAAAGGGACATAGACAGGCCAGAATGATAATCAGCATGTCTGAGACACTGAGTCAGATAAACCACTAATCTGGAGCTCAAAGATCCTGCCAGTCTTTCTAATCTGTTTAGTTATAGTAACTAGGCAGCTATAAATACACATTTGGTTGTTACTAAGAAGATCATGTAATTTACAGCAGCATCACATATTTAAGACATGGGTCAGGGGTACAACTACTGCTTTTTCAGCTTTTAAAATGACATTTTATATCCCTATTCATCTGTACTTGTATGCGCAGGTACACACACCAATGTGCATGTGAAAGTCAGAGCACACCTGCAGAAGTAGGAATCAACTATCCTTCTATCATATGGGCCCTTGGCGCCTCTATGCTTTATTTGGAGAATAAACGAAGAAAAACCTACTGTCTGCTCTCAATTCCCATTCCAATTACATGAAAGGTCCATTCCCATAGCTTATCTGTTGGCCACATCATACTCCAACATTATAGCCAATTCCCAGCTACATATGCTGGCTGGAGAAACACCTACAAGAAGTTTTCAATAATCCTGTCAATTTCCTGAAGTCCAAGCACACACAGAGGAATGAATCTCTATCATGTCTGGCCTGGCTACGGATGTAGTTCAGTTGTAAGAGTACTTGCCTAACACGTTTGAATTCCAGAACCAAAAAAGGAAGGAGAAAACAACGTTTGGAAGAATAGTAACATGCAGCCAGGACGCTTCATCACATGCTCACTTCATTACTAGCAATAAAAATTTATCCTTTTCTTCTGCTACATAACTACCTAAGACCGGTTAATAGGAACAGAAAACCTTAGCAGTGCTACTTTCTATCACTGGTTTTTCTAAAGCTTTACTGTTAGAAAGGCTGTCTAATAAGTCATAAGAGACATCTTTCTTTTCAACATATTCTAAGCAGTTTAGATTTCTCCCATCTTCAATCAACAAACTTTCTTCACCCTTGAGAAGAAAATGGAGTGAGAAGGCCAGAGTCAGTAGCTAACAGTGCTCCTCAGCTCTTCTTCATTCAAAATCTAGCCTTACCTCTAATGCAACTGCACTTCCCACCCCATCCCAAATAAGCCTTAACACAGCAAGGAGGCCCAACTCTCCTGCCCTATCTTCAGCACTTGGCACAACCCCCTCCTGGGTGCCCCACTCAGGAAATGCTAATACTCTCCAAGTAGACTCCAAGTTGATGCGTAATTGTGTCTTATCTAACGTCATAAACGGTAGATTTACATATAAGGTTTTGTCTTTCACCAAGTTGTAAACAGTGATGCCTGTGTAGCATTCTCAAGTACTATATACACAGTAAACAAAAAACATCTCTGCCAGAAAGGTGCTAACATTGGCTGCTTCTCTGTAAACCCCTGGGAAAGTCTGTTTCAGTCCCCTCACTCATACTCTGACAGGGTAAACTGTACAGAAATACCAAGCTGTAAGAGAAGTAGTCACTGCTAAACAACTCTTGGTCACTTACAGACTAAGACTTCTGTTGATCAAATGGAAAATCACCCACCTGCACTGTCTATGAAGGTTTTGGCACATGCACAGAAGCGTCACGGAATATACATGGATATTCTAAACTAATCCCAGGCCAGGAAAGATCTAATCAGTTCTTGTCTATTCCTCTATATCAGAACTGGAAGACTAAACCAAAACTCCAGACTGATCTCAGATTCAAGAGTAATTATGCTGCAGCTGCGTCAAATCTCTGAAATTCAGAGAGAAGCATTCTTTACTAACACCGCCCTGTCTAATGAATCTAAACATTCAAGGGGTGCTTATAACAAAGATCTACCACTGACTTCAGCAGTGCTTGCTATTATTTACCAGTGCTGTAGTCTTAGCCATATATAGGTTGGGTTGTTTTGTCTGTCTCAGACATAATAGAATTCAGACACATTACAAGTCCACTAGTACAGCAGTCAGACCACATGTACTTAGGAGAAAGCACGAGGTTGTGAAAACATCCTTGGAGTAAGTGAAGGATTCTTAGGTATGGCACTAAATGACATGCTGAGTGACTGCCATTGAGGCTACAAAGCATCGGTGGCCGATCTCTGTTGTAAGCACTCTGACGATTTGTCTCTATTACATGCACTCAGACTGGGCAGGATACCCTGACTCCTGACAGTTGTTAGAGCCTTCCCTGACTCCTGACAGTTGTTAGAGCCTTCCCTGACTCCTGACAGTTGTTAGAGCCTTCCCTGACTCCTGACATCAGGTTGTTAGAGCCTTCCCTGGTGCTTGGCTGCCTGGAGCCGACAACTGCCAGCCAAACAGCCCCTGGCAGCCAGTGGACCTGTCCTAGTAGCAACCCAGCTGGGCTATGCACTCTAGGTTTGCCTTGCAGGTTACACTAGAGCAACAGTTGCTGTCCAAGCACAGTCCCGGACCTCTCCAGCTCTATTCTAGTCAATGCTGACCTGCAGGCCCCTTTCACAGACAGAAGGAGTGAGGGAGCACTTCCAGCAGGAGGCCTGTGACTGCACAAAAGAAGTGCCAGGAGGGCTGGAAACACCCTTGTCAAACACTTTTCTGGCGAGCACCATGAGACATGCTCCCATGCTGACCTCTTAGTGCTGCAAACATTAGACCCCCCAACTGGCTTCTCAGTGATCTATCCTTGCCACTTGTGATCTTTATCACTCTTACAGCATGGTGAGCTGGTCACATGAAGAGGACTCAGCAAAAAAATGCAGCAGAGTGATGGCAGCAGCCAAGGGAGCAGAGGTAGCAACAACAGCCAGAAACAACTGAAGAGTGCACAGACCTGCTGGAGGGAGGCTCTGGGGGGTGCGGCCAAGGCAAGAAACTGTGGGGCACGGTTACTAGAGTTCAGGACCCTGCCAAGTCTTTTTTTTTTTTTTTTGGTTTTTCGAGACAGGGTTTCTCTATGCAGCCTTGGCTGTCCTGGAACTCACTCCATAGACCAGGCTGGCCTCGAACTCAGAAATCCGCCTGCCTCTGCCTCCCAAGTGCTGGGATTAAAGGTGTGCACCACCACCGCCCGGACCCTGCCAAGTCTTAAAGGTAAATGGTCATGACACCCTAGGTAGGACCAAGAGCTGTTAACACTAGCATCTGTAGGACTATAGGCCCAATACCCAGAGCATGAGCAGAGGTTAGACAGGAGCTGTACCATTAAGCAGCAGCCACTGTGGCAGCTGGCTACTGCTTACTATTGCTTGAAGCCAAAGATCTGGCTGCTTGTGGTTAAAGCCTGGTGTAATGGGCACTCAATCCTCACAGACAGGGGCTATAGCTGGGTCTGCCATCCTGGATCCTAGGCCTTGGGCACTCAGAGTTAGGTCAACTCTAACAGTTTTTTCACCTACTTATAATTTATTTTTTATTTTTAAAGATTGATTTATTTATTATATGTAAGTACACTGTAGCTGTCTTCAGACACCCAGAAGAGGACATCAGATCTCATTACAGGTGGTTGTGAACCACCATGTAGTTGTTGGGATTTGAACTCAGGACCTTCAGAAGAGCAGTCAGTGCTCTTACCCGCTGAGCCATCTCTCCAGCAGCTGATAGGTTACATCCAGTCTGTAGTATGACTGTTGGATCCTAGCAGACACTACTGAGGGACTCTCCCAAGTCAGACGTCTCTCTGGGCTGAACACCTCCGTGCTTCAAGCGTTGTCATTAATGCCATTCTGGGGGCAGCACTGTACTCTCATTTTAATATGTATCTTTCTGAACTTGACAGGCAAGGCCTTCTGTTACCTTGGCCTTTAGGACATTTCATTTTGTAAACATCTCTTCAGATCCTTCACCCATTTGTTGCTATGTTTTCACAATGGTGTATCTTTAAAATACATTCACTACAGCCCTCTGGCAGAGATAAGTACTGCACACACATTTCTAACTTGTCACTTGCCCTTTTGTTCTCTGAATGCTACTCTACTACCTGATGACCTGATACAGTTAATACACACTACCAATCGTGACTCTTCTGGCTAGGACTTTTCATTCTCTACTCAAACAAAAACAACAACAAATGGCCCTTTCACCTACGAGACTCATGCAGACATATTTTCTCCTAGGATTTTTAAGTGGGGAGAACACACCTAGGGCCATGCACGTGCAGAACACCCTCAGTCCCTCAAGCTTTCTGTTCACCCTTCACACGCTGAGCAGAGTACATAACCCCTAGGAAACTGTTTCAGAGACAGGAAAAAAAAAGAGAGAATGCTTTACAATATAGTTTATGAACTTAGGATTCTGAAGAAACTTTGGTTTCTGAAGAAAACCAAAATGCGTACACATAAATCTTATAAATGACAATTTAAAAAGCAAACTCTAAGATACTGGCAAGTCGAACCCAGCTGGGGGTTGGGGAGGAGAACATCCCAGTTAAGTGGAGGCTGCAGTTAAGAACACAAAGACCTCAGCATTAACACGACACAGCCTGTTCTTAATCAAGACAATACCTATGATTACCTATAACAACACAAAGACTTGATGAGCTCAACACGTATTTTAGAAACTTCAAAAACTAACAGTGACACTACAAAGTGTTTCTCAATCTTTTTTATCAAAGACAAAAAAAAAAAAAAAAAAAAAAAAACAAACCTGCTTATAGGCATGGAGGCTTGCAGCACTCCTGGGATCCCAGTGTTCAAGCAGCAGGAAGACTGCCAGAAGTTGGAAGTTGACCTGGTCTACATAGCGGGCTCCAGGTCATCTAGGACTTCAGAGCAAGACCGAGAAGAGGGATCTTTTACCTTACATATTAGAAATCAATAGTAAAATACCTTATAAATGTTTACAAGTATTCCTAGTTAAGTTCTGAACACAAGCTGGACACAGCAGTGCACATCTGTAACCACAGGGCTGCAAGACAGGATGGGAGGCAAAGACAGGAGAATCCCTAAAAGCAGGCCAGCTAGCTTGAGGTTGGCAGTAGCCAACAGATACTGTCTTAAAGAAGGGAGAAGGCTAGAACAAAGAGCTCCACACACATGTACATGTGTCTCTCTTTCCCTCCCCCTCCCCGTGTGTGTGTGTGTGTGTGTCATACACACACACACACACACACACACACACACACGCAGAATTTACAAAATTCAGAAATGATCTCTTCAGGGGAGCCTGGCAATCACACTATTGTCCCTGCTACATTCCTCCATCTCTCTGATGAGGTCATATTTCTTCTCAAATCTGTTACACGGTCTCCATTCCTCCTTACTCTTGCTGATGACCGATTCCCAGAAAGTGAACAGAAAACTCAGAGGGGACTTGAAGCGTTTACTGTCATGTCTCTGTTCATGTTCTGCCTTCTCTCCCATTTCTACAGTAGCATGCTCTGCTGAGAAAACACATGCAAAGCTACAGCAAGCCTGCAAAGCACAAGATCTGCCACCTGCAAGCCACCTGCAGCTGCTTTCACACTACAGAACAGCAAACTCGGTCAGTGAGCGAGGACTGCACGGCCCATTCTACCTGCACTGCTTACAATCCAGCGCTTTAAAGTACACTGGCTATAGACCCACTATGTTCCGGGCATAAAAGAAGATGACTTTTTTGGGGGGCAGGGGGTGGGGCTGGCGAGATGGCTCAGCGGGAAAGAGCACTGACTGCTCTTGGGAAAGTCCTGAGTTCAAATCCCAACAACCACATCGTGGCTCACAACCACCCGTAATGAGATCTGACACTCTCTTCTGGTGCGTCTAAAGACAGCTACAGTGTACCTATTTATAATAATAATAATAATAATAAATCTTTGGGCTGGAGCAAACAGGGACTGAGCAGGCAAGGCCGGCCGGAGAGAGCGGGGCCGACTGGAGCAAGCAGAGGTCAGAAAACCCAATTCCCAAACAACCACACGGTGGCTCTCAACCATCTATACAGATACAGTGTACTCATATGCATAAAATAAATAGATAAATCTTTAAAAAACAAAAACAAAAACTTAGACTCATGGACACATAAAATACGTCAGGCATACTGATGACAAAGAAAAAAATCTTAAGGCCTTGTCACATGCAAAGGAAGAAAACTCTGAATGACACAAGACTTTTCAACAAACTTTTGAAGGTAGAAAATCATACAACTCTTAGTTCCTGGTGCTCCCTTCTATTACACTGTGCTCACTTCAGTCTCACAGTGCTCCCTTCAATTTCAAGGAAATCTTAACATCTTGATTCAGAACCTAGCTCAGACAGTAGAATAAAGCATTTTCAACAACATAAACAATTCAAAAGGTTCAGCCTGGCATACATAATTTGTTATAAAAGTCTCACACTTTGGCCCAGACCAGCCTGGAACTCCCAGAAAATCTCTTGCTTCAGCTTTCAAGCAGTAGGACTATAAATGTGAGACATCTTAAAGTCAACAAAAGATGCAACTCACTCAAACAAGAAAATAAACTGAAAAGGGGGGAGGGGAGCCATGAATCCAGACAGCACAGGCCCCAGCGCAGTCAGACAGGACACCTGTCAAACGTGCAACGATGAGAAGCCACAGACAAGCTGTGCCGCTGCAGCGCGAGCAGACTGCAGATCTGCGCAAAGACAAGAGGGTTTAGCAGGACCTCCCCAATTTTTAAAAGTTTGAATACCTATTACCCTATTTATTTGTAGATTTGGACAGACTACAGAAAAAGGTACAGACAAATAAGAAAGTGAGCAAAATTACAAAGAAAACAATCTAACCCCAAGAAATCTGATCACAGCATGCTGCATGTTCAACTGTTAAACGTATTTACAGAGCCATAATAATGTAAACAACGAGCCTGTAATCAAAAGCATGACGTCACAATATAGGAAGACAGCAGAGGAGGTTCAAGGTACCACAGAAATCCTACAGCAAAGCAACTAGAAAAATCTAAAGTGGGGCTAGACAGGGGGCTCAGCGGTTAGGAGCACGGACTGCTCTTCCAGAGGTCCCGAGTTCAATTCCCAGCAGCCACATGGTGGCTCTCAACCACCCGTAATGAGATCGGACGCCCTCTTCTGGTGCTGTCTGAAGACAGCTGCAATGAATTATGCCAGAGTGAGCGAGCAGGGCCAGATCAGGCCAAAGAGAGCAGGGCCAGCAGAGGTCCTGAGTTCAATTCCCAGCAACCACACACATGATAGCTCACTGCCATCTGTACAGCTACAATGTATTCATACACATAAAGTAAAATAAAATAAAATAAATCTTTAAAAAACAAAACAAAAAAAAAAAAAACTGCTGCTCTGTAAGCAGGACCTGGGAAGGAGGTCATTGAGAGATGAGGCAAGGGACCAATGATTTTATGAAAAGTCTTGTAGGGTAATTTTTAACTGTATTAGTTAAAGTACCAACTTTTAAAAGAACAACAAAGTGGTCATCATTTAATATCAATTATTTTATTCTCTGACCATAATGTCTAACCAATAACTGAACATTGTTTCAAGTGTGAGGTACTTTTCTAAGAAGGGAGGAGGAGGGGGAGGGGAAGGAGGTTGATTCATAAAACCCATCTGGAATATTAAGAATAAGTTCTTTTTTTTTTTTTTTTGAAGACAGGGTTTCTCTGTGTAGCCTTGGCTGTCCTAGAACTCACTCTGTAGACCAGGCTGGCCTCAAACTCAGAAATCTGCCTGCCTCTGCCTCCCAAGTGCTGGGACTAAAGGCATGCGTCACCATTGCCCGGCCTAGAATAAGTTCTTGAGTAAAACTTGAGAACCAAAAAAAATAAAACTATAAAGCATGAAAAAGGAAAGAGTACAGATTAATTTAAAAATATTGAAGTTTTATCATATCCAATCTTCATTCCTTCATTAAAAAGGAACTAATGGGAATTCAAAGCACACTTAAGGAAGTAATTATAGAGTAATGCAATAAACTCACTCTTTTCCACAAGACCTAGTTCAAGTTATCTGAATTATGTTTTCATTGAACACTAAATAACTATTATAAAAGTGCGAAATGTAGACAGAAGTAACAATCTCAAAAGCAAACATTAAACAAAAGCTCATATTCAAAAAACAAGATCCATTTTAATCTCAAAAGCGTGTATGTGTTTGTTTTCCATATCCAAGGAAAGCAGGGCTTTAGAGAAAACGAAGGCAATTTCAACTAATAGATGAGCATTTACAAACTTCTTGGAAACTTCTGGAAGCGAGTAGTACACTAAGTCTTCTGTTGTGCATCTTCTCAACAAGTCTACGCTCCAGAGGCAGGACATCACACTCTAGTAACAGACAGTCTGGGACTGGGGTCACTGTACGATTACTGACAGCTGGTCTCCCACACTGAAATGGAGAATGACGCCTGCACAGGGTCAAGGTTAATTAGTGACAGTTCTAGGAAGTAGTGATGTACCCAGAAATATGTTTAAAGCTCTGAAATCTACAAAGATCTACACCAATGTGTGTCGCCGTGATTATTAATCAGAGCATGAACTAATCTCTCATCAGATTTTTCTCCTCCAGTAAGATTTTTCTTTAATGGAAGGCAGAATGCTGTCCCCGGAGGGAGGGTGGTGGTTTACGTCTCTTGAAGACTCTTCTTACAAACAGGTACACATTTCATTTAAGTATATAAACTATCGGAGTAATTGTTTGGCCACACATAACCCACACGCCCTCCGACTCCAGGTAGAGTCTATTTAGAGTGTGTTTGGAAGCCAGATACCTAGTGTATAAACAGAAGCATGGTTTAAGACACCTGTCTTGATGCTTATTTTCACTAACAATCCCTTCTACTCTCAGAAGGAGAAATGTAAGCAATATCCTAACTCAAAAGGCATGGTGAGTGGTTACCTCACCTTTCAGACTAACAGAGACTTGCCCACTTATCACTTTATCTCCATCACGGCACACGTGTGTCTTTACACTGCCGCACCCACCCACCTCCATCGGGATACAGCAGTACGCAGATGTACTCCATGTGTGTAGAAGAATCAATCCTCTGGACAAAGCTTAAAAGGAGCTTTTAATCCCAGCATGTCATAGGCAGAGTCAGGCAGATCTCAGCCAGTTAGAAGCCAGCCTGGTCTATGTAGTGAACTTCAGGACAGCTAGAGCTGGTGGGAGTCTGTCTCAAAAAAGTTTCAAGTTGCAGTCAGATTAGTATTACCAACAAAGCCATCTTCCACCAGGGCAACAACTGGCTCAATTTTAAGTGTAAAGTCATAATAAACTAAAAACCGGTATGCTCGTTCTTAAATGCACACAAACTGGATTACTCGCGCATGTCTGGTTCACTGCTATCTTTTAAATTTTATTTTCTCTCAGAATTTTTGGGTGTATCCTCCCTGATACTGTAATATCATTAAAGTACACTGGGATCTTGACACACAAGCAGATCTTTCAACTTCTGCGGCAATCTGGTGAAAAAAGACAGAGATCGCTATTTCCAGAAAAAGTCAAAATTCCTGAAAACAATACATGGCGAGATAGAATGGACTGGGTCTTATTATTTTAAAATCACTATGCCAGAATTTAAACTCAAAATAACTACACTTAAATCATTCAAGGGAACGCTAATAAACACATTTAATGTCTACACGTGGCTAAGACAAGTAATTTTCCACATTTTTGAAGCTTCACGACTACACACTGTCACTAGAGGTTATTATTATCAAAATAATACTGTTCGGTGACAAATCCCACTTCTGCAGTAACAGTATTACACTTACTGTATTTATGAGGCTACAGCCCGAACAATCCTATCTGGGTGGGACAGGCTTTTTACAGTTTGCAAGCTAACGAACTGTGGCACTGCGGTACTCCTTCATGCAAGGAAACGAAAAGTTCCACAAAATTCCAATGGTCCTCTTCAAAGACACACGACCACGGGCCCACCGGACCGTAAACATTACATAAACAACGGCAGAGTCCACTCATAAACAAATACCCACACCGAAAAACCAAAGCTCTACAGCTACTTAAGCGTTATAAGAAGGGGTGTGGAGGGGGAAGGGGATGCAGAGCACCTACGAGGAAAAGGCTCAATTAACCGCTGTCCGTGCTTTCATCCTCGGATCTTTAAACAATGGGCGCTGGATGCTTTCGGCAGAGCCCTTTCTGCAGCGAGATTTCGGGCTGCAAACGCCCCTCCTCCACAGCCACCACCAGGCCCCCGTCTTCCTCGGGCCTCACCCCTCCCAGCTCCGACAAATTAACATTCGTACTAAGGTACCTCCTATCAGCTCGCAGCTTCTTCCCAAACACGCCCACGCACCCAGAAACCCGCCTGCGTCTACACCGCACACAGGCGGCAGGAAAAAGCGCTTCGAGGGGGGCGGGGAGCCGCGGCGGCGCACGGGTCCGGGCTCCCTTCCAGGTCAGCTCCCCATCGCCTGCCTCCCAAGCCCGGTGTTTACGAGCCCGCCTGAGCCCACACAGCAAAGGAATCCCGGGCCGCTGCGGGCAGATAGCGCGGCGGTGCGGGAGTCCCCGCCCCCGCCCCCCGCTCCCCGCTCCGCGTCCGTGTCCGCGCGCGGCCTCCGCCGCGGCGGCGCCGCTCGCCCCGCGCGCGCTCCGCGGCCGGTTCGGCCCCGCAACAGGTCACCCGCCTCGGCTCGGTGACGGGGTGCAGGCGCCCTGCCCGAGAGGGGGTGTGGCCGGCGCGGCAGGGGACCCGGTCCCGGCTCACCTGAGAAGCTGAGGCGACGCCGGGGCCTCCGCCACCGCGGGACCGCGAGCGACCCGCAGCCCGCCCGCCCGCCCGCCCTCCCTCCCGCGCCGCGCACCTCACCGCGGCCGCCACGGCCCGCGCCTCCCCGCACGGCCGCCCGCCACGCCGACCTGTGCAGCCGCGGCCGTCGCCTCCGCTTCGCCCAGCACCTCCGAGGCAGCGCTCGCCCGAGCCCGAGCAGTCTGGC
>JADRCD010191140.1:17239-65953 GCA_019843815.1 Montemys delectorum | reverse complement strand
GCCAGCTTGCCGCGGCCGAGCGGCCGCCCGCCCGCCCGCTCGCACCCCGCCCCGGCCGCCCCCCGCCATGAGCGCCGCCGCTGGCTGCAGGCAGAGTCGCTGCCGCCCGGCCGCCGCTGGCTCCAGTCCGCCGCCATTATTCTTTGTTCGCTGCGAGCGGCGGCGGTGTTGTGGTGCTCGGGCGGAGGCTCCATCTTTACCGCGGCCCCTCCTGCGAGGGGAAGGCCCCGAGCGCGGGTGTCCGGCGCCTCCCCGGCCCCCCTCTGTCCCCCCGGCTCTCTCCGGCTCCTGCCTCCTCCTCCTGCTCCTCTTACCGGTGGTACAAGCTCCTCCGTCACTGCTTTCGTTCGCGGCCCGGATCTCGCTGGAGTTTTATTCTCTCCCCCACGTAACACACCGCGTCAAACTACACCTCCGCCGCGTCACTCACCAACACTCCGCTTCTCCCAGCCGCCCGGGCCACAGGCAGCAGCAGCCGCCGCCGACTGAGGAGCCGCAGCCAGGGAGCCAGCCAGCGCCGCCCAGTGCCGAGTGCGCAGCGGCCACTCACGGAAACAGCCGAGCTCCACCCGGAGCCGCTCGAGAGGCCCCGCCCCCCGCGCCGCTGGCGGAAACTGCCGAAGGCCTTCGGCTTCTTCCGGGCGCTGCGAACCGGTTGGTCGGGGAAGGCAGGTGGAGGTGGGTGGAGACCCGCTCCGGAGGAAGGGTCCAAGTGTCACTATTGGCGGGTGGAGGCTTCGAACGCCAGCGGAGGAGATTTGGGGGAAGCGGGGTTTGTGTGTGTGGCCAGATGGGGCGGGGGGGAATTCCCCGGGGTGGCAGGGACTTGCTGGAAACCCCCACGGGGTCTGATCCTGCGGCGGAAGCAGACCGCCCGGGAACTTTGACGCGCCACGAGGGCCCAGAGCCGCGCGGGCGGCGCTGGAAGGTTGCAGACGCCGGCCACCGGCCAGGGGAGTCTGCCGAGAACTATCTGCACGGGGCCGAGCTGCTTCTTTGCTGGGAAGAAAGCTATGGCACACGTGGCATGTGGGATTCAGCTCCGCTTTGCGGACAGCCAGAGCCCCTGTCCTCCCTCGGAGGTGGAGAAATGATAGGCCATGCTGCTGTCAACACTTGAAATAAGACTCTCACCCGACCTGCCCGCGACATCCTGTGTTGACTTTTCTCAGCCCTTTCTGCAGCGGTGGCATGCTGCTGCGGCGGCGCAGCTTCCACCTTTTGCGCCCTGGAACTTGACAGCGTGACTTCCGTAGCCCCAAAGCTACCACAACTGCTCTCTGAGTTGCCCCTAACCAGCAGCTCTTCACCTTTTGTTGTTGTTGTTGTTGAACTGTTCAGCCCTCTTCCTATAGTTTTGTTCCTGCTGGACGCCAGCCCTTATTGACGTTTTGTGACACCGAGTTCTCCTTCATTCTGTGTGTCCTATCCCTTCCGGCTTTCCCATGGACATTACACTAAAGAGTAGCTTAATTTTCCTTTTGTTTCTAACCAGAACTGTTAGCATGCTAACACCTCTTCTTCTCTTTTAAAAAAAAGACTTTTTTGTTCTGTTTTGTTTTTGTTTTTTCAAGACAGGGTTTCTCTGTGTAGCCTTGGCTGTCCTGGAACTCACTCTGTAGACCAGGCTTGGCCTCGAACTCAGACATCCGCCTGCCTCTGCCTCCCAAGTGCTGGGATTAAAGGCGTGCTCCACCGCTGCCCGGCAAAAAAAAAGAAAAAAAAAAAAAAAAAAAAGACTCTTGTGGCCCTGGAGAGATGAAGAAAGGCCCTTGCCACCATGCCAGATAATCTAAAGTCAATTGCCAGAACCCACATGGTAGAAGAAGAGAACCAGCTCCCACAAGTTGTCCTTTGACCTCAGCACTTACATCACAGTAGTATGTGTGGGCAATAAATAAAATGTAGACACTTCCTCCTTAAGTCCCTTTCTGAGTTCCACCTGTCTCCTCCGTCCCTCTTCATTTGCAGTGGCTCTGAATTGTCACATTCTTCCTGTCTATGTAGTTTTGCATCTTGCATTTACAAAACCATCCTAGTATTTGATGCTGTTTGACTCTTCCAAACACACTCTCCCCTCTTCTCTTGCCAATTTTCCTTTTAACCCTACTCCTCAACAACTAGACTCTCCTTTATCTAACTCCTGTGCTGGGGTTGTCTGAGCCCTGATCCTCCACAATCCTACCGTAGTCTCTTCCCCTAGGTGGTCTCATCTTCTTCTACTGGCTTCAAATGCCTTCTCTCAGACTCTCCAGTCTTAGTTAGGTCTCACCCTGGGACTCTGAATTCCTTTTCCCAGCAGCCTCTGCTCTAGATCCATGTGGCTGGAGGATGAGAGTATGTAGTCCTACTCACCTTGAGTTTTCATATCCCCTTCTAGCCTTCCTTCCACGGTCCTTAGCTCAGTAAAGGGTCAGGACATCTATTCAGATATGCTAGGAACCGAACCCACTTCTGATACAGATTAGGCTCCCCTGGATTGTCTGCTTCCTGAAGACTTGGGTGTATGAGCTGTGTCCCCATGCCTTCTCCACCAGTCTTTCAAGCTGCCTTCGTCTCTTGCCTGGAGTCCTGCAGTGGCCACTACCCACATCCTCTAAAACTGTCCCTGCCTGACTCCAGTCGATTTGCCAGTCTGCTGCCAAATGAATTGTAATGACACAGATCCAGTGAGGTCACTGCCCTTCCTAAAGCCCTGCAAGTGTTTTCCTTTTGCTTCATAAACACTGACTAAAGCTCCATTATCTGGAGTTGTCTCTCATACCTCCTCCATCTGTCTCCTTTACTCTCTGTTCTTCAGCCGTATTTACTAGTCTCTTTATTTACAAGCTCTTCTCCCCCTTTCTCTCCTGGGCCAGGCTCTTACCTGGAGGCTTTGCTCTTGTCATGCTCTTTCCCCAAAATGCTTTATTTACTCTTACCAAGTAGTAAGCGGTCACTTTCTCTTCTGATTTTTCGTGCCTGTGATTACTTGTTCATTCTTCTTGTCATGTGTGTATAGGGCACAAGTCCCTCTGCCTTTTAACTGCCTGCTTTTCTTCTTTCCCATCCTTAGGAACATGGGTGTCTAGAATACAGCAGGGCTCACTAAATATTTATTGAACAGTGGCTTTCTGTATGGTTCCAGATTAATTTTTTTAATAATATCTTTGGGCTCAAATCCGACTCTTAGTGAGCATGGCTTGTTATAATAAAGCATTTAGACTTAGCAGCTTGTAAACAAGTCCCTCCCAATTCTAAAATCTGGAAGTCTGAGAGCAAACTGCCAGTATGGCCAGGCTCTGACCTGTCCATCATCTGGAGTGCAAGTGGTCATTTCCTCCATGTAGCTTCACAATGTGAAAGAGATCAAGAACTCTCAGGTTCCTTTTGTAAGGGTACTGACTGGGTAGAAAGATATGTCTGCAATTAAGAGCACTTGCAGAGGAACCGGGTTCCTTTCTAGCACCCCCATGACAGCTTGCAACAGCCTGTAGCTCCAGTCCCAGGGGATCTCATGCCCTCTTCTCCCTCAACTTGAACAGCTTTACAGTTGACCTGAGTAGGGTGACGAAATGAAGAAATGATGAGCACATGGAACGTAAAATTGGGATGTGCTAGGTCTATGCTTGGATGGAGATCCAAGCCCACCAAACTGAGGCACAGCACATTTATTATATACAGCACAAGAGAGGAGGCTGGTAGGGGAACAGTCTGAGGGTACAGTCATAGGCATAAAGAAGCAGCAGTAGCTACTTTCTGCATGTACTGGTCTTAGCTAAAGGACAACCATTTGTCAGTGAACATCCATACCTACGACAAGGCCTTGCCGTTCCCATGGATCTGAGGCTTTGGTGTCCTTGATATGACTGTGCTCCTGTCGACAATACATGCTCTCAGGATTTCACTCCCCACTCTCTCATGGCTTCCATGGACACCAGGCACACACATGGTACACATACATACATACATACATACATACATACATGCAAGCAAAGACATATTAAATAAGTCTTTAAGGATATTATACCAGTTAGTTAGTTTTTGTCAATTTGACACAAACTTAGACATACCTGGTAAGAGAATCTCAGCCAAGGACTTGCCTCGATCAGACTGCTCTGTGGCCGTGTTTCTGGGGGCATATTCTTAATTAATGATTGATGTGGGAGTGTCCATCCTACTGTGGGCCGTTCCACTCCTGGGCAGATAGTTCTAGGCTGTATAAGAAAGCAAACTGAGTAATATGCTGGTGGGTAAGATTTCAGTGTGAACACAAACATTCGATTCGTTGTACTAGTTCAGCCACTTAGCTAACGACTCTGGGTAAATTGTTTACTCTTGTGACTCAGTCTCCCCATCTGCAAAACAAAGTAGCACCTACGTCATAATGCTGCTGTGAAGCTGAAATAAGGTGATTAAGGTGTACTAAGCACAGTGTTTCATGTGTGTTGAATTCATAAAAGGGTTGGCTACTACTAATTTTATTTGGCTCTCTTGTCCTTATGTCAAACTTTCTTTTAAGCATTTGGGTTTGTTGTCATCCTGATATTTTTCTTACTCTGGCCTTACATATAATGCTAACATCTTATGCTTGCCTGTCCATGCCACATTACCCTTTGGGATCATTTGTTTTATTGTCAGTTTAACACAAGCTAGGATCATCCGGGAAGAAGGAACCTCAACTGAGAGAATGGCTCCATCAGATTGTCCTATAGGCAAGCCGATGTAACATTTTCTTGATTAATGATTGACAGAAAGGGAAGGCGGTAGCCCACTGTGGGCTGTGTCACCCCTACTCAGGTAGCCCCAGATCATATAAAAAGCAACTTGAACAAGCCATGGAGAGCAAGCCATTAAACAACATTCCTCTATGGCCTGGGCTTCAGTTCCTGCTTTGAATTCCTGCCTTCTCTTTGTTGAAGTATTGACCTGGGAGTTGTAAGCTGAAATAAATCCTTTCTGCTCCAAGTTGGTCTGGGGCAGTGTTTATTACAGCAATAGAAAGCAAACTAAGACTCGCCAAGCTTTTAACCTCGCTTTTATGTGTACCTTTCCCTTTTATGCACATTGACCACTATTCAGGCCTTATTTTTTCCACGTTTGTCATATTCTAAAGTGCATTCTAACAGCAGGCCTGTCTGGTCTTTTCCAACTGGATCTTACTATCAGACCAGTGGTACTCAAACAGTTAAGTCATGTTATTTTCTGCCTTGTGGCTTCTGTACCCAGATGAACTAATTCATACAAGGCAAGTTATTTTGCTGTACTTTTGGGCACAATCTAAATTTGAAATCCAGCCTCCTTATATATACCCTGCTTTAGCTTCAGTCTGTATACCATAGATGTAAACCAGGAATACTAAACTTTCAAACACACAATTTGTGTTTCTGTGGCTTGAAGTCACCTCTATTTTTCAAATTCAGTCTTTTGGAAGATAAGATCCATATTAGGGAGGTGAAAAAAGAGATGAAAGTAGGCCATGTGGATGTAACTTGACACAGTAAAAGATGGAGTATCTTCAAAGAGGCACGGGGGCGGGGGGTGGGGGGGACATCCCATGAGATGATTATAAAAGGCTTCAAGCAGAAAGTGTACTTGAGAGCTTTTCTCTAACCACAGCTTCCTTTTTCTGTTATTTTCCTCTCTTCCTTCTACTGTTAGACCTAATTTTCACCTTCATGGGGTTCAAGTTCCTTGAACCTGTCTATTCCAGTTCATTACTTCTATGGCTTGATTTTCTTTCCTATCTAACCCCAAGGCCAGGACAATCTACTTAAAGTTCTCTGTTGAACACCAACTTTGTGCCATGCACTTTTCTAGAATTAGAAGGACAACAGTGAATAGAACTTATTGTCTCTGCTTTCACAGGGACCAACATATTCAAACTGTCTGCTTTTTGTTCATTCTTTTATATTCTCTCTTTTTAAAGATTTATTTTTTTATGTATATGAGTACACTGTAGCTGTAGAGATGGTTGTGAACCATCATGTGGTTGCTGGGAATTGAACTCAGTACCTCTGCTTGCTTTGGTCCTGTTCTCTCTGGCCCAAAGCTTTATTTATTATTGTATGTAAGTACACTGTAGCTGTCTTCAGACACACCAGAAGAGGGTGTCAGATCTCATTATGGATGGTTGTGAACTACCATGTGGTTACTGGGATTTGAACTTAAGACTTTTGGAAGAGCAATCAGTGCTCTTAACTGCTGAGCAATCTCACCAGCCGTGTATTCTCAACCAGTATCATGATGGTACCCATTGACCATCATGTCTGACAGTATCTTTATTCAGAACACTTAAGTTTTCATCTTATAAAATCACTCTCCCAAACGGAGTCATTTAAATAACCCCCCCCCCCCCCGCAACTCCAACATGTCTATCCACTTATTGTCTTAGCTTATGTACTCCCAGGAGGCAGAACTTGAGGCAAAAGCCTCTGTACTATTTCTTAGAGAGCAGAACCTCAGGAAATCGGAGAAAAGGACAGATCAAGATTCAGTCAAAGGCATGCTTACACCACTCTTCCTCCATCTCAATAATGCACACAAACTTCTATCTTGTGTGGATGTCCAACTCTTCCAAGATGTGAATTAGAGGAGGTAAAAACCCCAGGAATATCAAAAGCCCTTGACATCTACCTCTTCTTATAGCTTTAGTATTATTTTTCTGTTCTTTACAATGAATTTATTGTTCCAATTCCTTTTTCTGGAGCTAAATCCTCAACCGGATTAATTCCCAGTGTTCTACTCTTATAAAGAAAAACATTTCACTGGGGCTGGATTATAAATTCAGAGATTTAGTCCATTACCATCATGGCTAGAGGTGCAGCTGCATGCAGTCAGACATGGTGTTGGAGAAGAACAAAGAGTTCTACATCTGGATCCTCAGCAGGAAGAGAGAGACACAGGGCCTGGCTTAGACTTCGGAAACCTCAAAGCCCACTCCTAGTAACACTTCCTCCAAAAGGTCACACCCACTTCAACAAGGCCACAGCTCCTAATAGTGCCTCTCCCTGGGACCAAGTATTCAAATGAGTCTATGGGGCCCATTCTTATTCAAATCCACCATCCTTATGTAGACAATTCTTTGAGAGTAATAAAACCTTTCTCAGTGCTGGTGGGCTTAACCCAGACAACTGAGATGCCGGATGACTAATGGTCAACAGATTGAGTCTGAGCCTGTGGCTCTTGAATTTGTTGTCTCACAATGATATGAGACATAACAGACAAAGGAGTTAACAAAGTGAAATTTATTAAGGAAAACCAAGAAAGACTCTGTTAAGTGGAAGGAATCCCAAGAGAGACACTGCTGAGTGGTGTGGTTCGGCAGCCTTTTCTGAGAACAGTGGCAGAATTGACAATGACTGAGGTACTTTTTAAGTTAACTCTCTGGAAACATTGCTGGGTAAATCAATGGATGTGGATGTGCACATGCACGCACACACACACACACACACACACACACACACACACATTGTACATGTCCTTTGATCCAACTAAGGAGATGATCATGTGCCCTTCACTCAACCAGGGGCATCATCATATGTCATGATGATTTCTATTCATTTTCTTTTGATCTTGGTAGATTAGTCAGGGTTCTCTAGAGTCACAGAACTTATGGAATGTCTCTATGCATTAAGGGAAATTATTAGAATGACTTACAGTCTGCAGTCCAACTAACCCAACAATGGGAATCCAAGAATCTAGTAGTTGCTCAGTCCCATGAGGGTAGGTGTTTCAGCTGGTCTTCTGTATAAGCTGGAATGCTTTAAGAAGTAGGTTCCAACAGATGTGCTGGCAAGTAAGTGCAAGCAGGCAAAGGAGAGAGAGAGCCTTCCTTCTTCCATTGTCCTTATATAGGCCTCCAGCAGAAGGTATGACCAAGACTAAAGGTGTGTGCCTCCATGCCTGGATTTGGAACTTGCTCTTTCCAAGGCTAGCCCTGAACTCAAGAGATTTGCTTTTCTTTGTCTCCTGGGATTAAAGGACTGTACTACCTTGCCTGGGCCTCAAGATCTGGCTCAAAAGCGTGTGTCATCCTAGGTCAAGATCTGGGTCAGAAGCCTGTATCTTCCAGCCTCAAGATTTTGGTCACAGGCGTGCCCTCCATTTCTGCATTGTAGTTCATTCCAGATGTAATCAAGCTGACACCGACTGCAGGGAGCTCCCGCCTTCCTCCCATCTCCACACGTCTGTTCATTTACTCTGCTTATCTCCCTTTCCCACTGTTATATGACTTTCCCTGGGAAAATGTGAACAAATATCTCTTCATCCGAGAAAGGGGGGCGGGGCTTAAGTCTAGCTTGGTGACTTATGGGAGTATTAGTAACCAGAACGCAACCGTCTGCAACGTGACTGACGGCTGCAGCTTCAGGCACCTCCCCCATACCTGTTCACTGCTTATATAACCTTGGGGGGCAGCCTTGTGAATCTTAGAAAGTTCTGAGTTTCTCTCTCAAGCCTTACATGTTTCCTTAGCCTCTTAAGTCTTAAGAGCTCCTGGCTCTGGGAGGCTATGTTTCAGTAGCTACACAACACTTGCTTTCTTTTTCTTCATAGTACCATTGCTTTTCAGTATTCTATATGTTAATTCAATTATTGTTTATTGCTTTCATTCTCCAGGATAGGCACTACCCCACAATTCCTACTTTATCTTTAATATCTAAAAGAGTGGCTGATACATAGGTAATATTTGTTGAATGAATGCAGCTAAAACTCTTAACTTTAACCTTCTGGCCATTTGGTGCACTCAGTGGGTCTCCCTCAGATGGATCATGCCTGGCCTGAGTGCATCTCTCTTTTCTGTATTGCAGCCAGAATCCTGTTGGCTCTACCAAGGCGTTGCCTTCTTGAGGACCTGATTTTGACACAGCTGGTTATATTTAGAAGTTTTGTTTCCATTCCATAAAATGTGAAAGATAAGGCCTCACTAAAGTGTTTTGGACTTCCCTCGTCTCAGAGTCAAAACTGCAGAAGTAATCAGCAAGATTCTAGGTTGCTTTGCAGGATTTTTTTCAAGTATTATTTCAGATGGTAGTGGGCAGGTGCAGCTGCCTTCTCTGCTGTTTTTTCAATGGAAAACAATGCCTTAAATAAAGTCAGATCCTCCACTATCCTTCTTGAAAAGTCTTAAAAGGCCAGTGGTTGGCAATTAAAATGGTAATAGTTACAAATATTTACTGAATGTCTTCTTTGTGCCAGCTCTGCTCCAGACACTTGTAAATGTATTATCTTGTTAGCTTGTCATAGCAACTGAGTGAAAGAAAATAATGATATTGGGAATACTTTACAGATGAAGGACCAGAGGTCATAGAGGAAGTATGTCTGGATCCTTAGAGTTGGCATGTGACAGTCTGTCTGCAAAGTCTATACACTCGTGTGCTCCAAGCCCTGCTGGTAAAATGCAGCAGGCATTGGGGAAAGGGAAGCTTGCTTTGTAAAGCAAGCAAAGTAATCCCATGACTTGGCAGAGCCATAGCAACTGAAGCGCTGTCTTCTCAAGTGAGCTCTATTGCTTTTTCCCTGCTTGATACTAGAAGCTGGTGAAAGACCTCCAAGAGACCCCAAGTAATTTCCTAGCAAAGAAGCAGGCTGCTTGCGACCTTCTTCCCAAGTTCCTCCTCCATCTTGGCTGCAGGAGCCCCTGCTTTTTAGTTGAGTTCTGAGAGGTGGTGTTGACAGCGAGAACCCCTACCTAAAATCTGTCCCCTGGCCCCATGCCAGCCAGCAGTTTATTTTGGCTTAGGTGGCTGAACTCTATTCCCATCAGAGCCCTTGCCACTGTTACTTTTTATCGTTTTGTCTAATGTCTAAAAACTCTGTGAGGGCAGACAGCATACACGCCTTATTCATCAATTCCTCGTGCCTTGCATGGTATTGGCACGTAGGGAGAGCTTAACAAATTCTTTTTAAATGAATGGAAAGGGTCTTTCTATAGAATATCTGCAGTCATACTTACATGTTTCACATTTTCTGTGGCTAGACTAGTCCCACCTTTTTGAGAAACAGTGAATCTATTTTAGAGACAGTGAAGCTCTTCTTTAGGCTGCCTTCTAGCTATTGGGTTTTCAAATCGTGGCTCCGTTGCCAATGGCTCTGGGCTCCACTTTCCTCTTCTATCTGTGAAAATACTTAATAGACTTGTAGATGATCTGACTTTGAGCTTGAGAATTAAGATCTGAGTTTAGAACTTGCAGCTATAAATGATCTTTTTAAAAAAGATTTTAAAATAATTTATGCATATGGTTGTTTTTCCTGCATGTTTGTGCATGCACTGCATGTGTGCCTGGTGCCTGGGGGAGGTTCAAGGAGGGCACAGGATTCCTTAGAACTAGAATTACAGGAGTTGTGGAGCACCATGTACATACTGGGAATGGAACACAGGGTCCTCTGCAAGAGCAGCAAATGCTCTTAACCATCCAGCCTGCTCTCTAGCCTTCTAAGTCACTTTAAAAAAAACAAAAAAACAAAAAAACTGTGTGGCATCATGTTATCTTTTCTCATCCTTGTCTGCTGGTTCACAGCTAGCACCAAGTTACTAAGGGATACATGGTCTTCAGAATCTTTATGTGCACTTCTTTTAAAAACATATTTCAAGTCCCTTACTTGTTTTTTTACTTTTGCTCATGTTCTTTTCATTTTTACTGTTAGCTTCTTCCCCAAGCACTGGTGGAGTTTATAAAAAGCATTTCTGGGGACCAGTTGTAAACCTCATGAATGGCTGGAAGGCTTTATTGAGATTGAGTTATTTCTGTTATGATTTCTATGCTCTTCATATATTTATATTAGAAATAGATGTGAGAAGAGTCTCTGTGATTGGGATCAGGGGACACAGACTATTTGGGCTCCTGGTCAAGCAAAATGGTTACATGTTTTTGTTCTGCTTTTCCTGACCTTGTGTGAGGCACAGCAATGGTCTCCCTGAAGATACTGTTGTACAAACCCAAGGCTTCGAAGCCTCATCTACCCATGAAGATAAAAAAAGGAAGAAACTGGAGAGTTCCAGAGGGAGTTTGGGTATCTTTAACTACTTAACGCAGTCTTCAAGCAACTAGAAGACAACGATCCTCATGGCCCTACAAGAAGCAGCAGCAGCAGCAGCAGCAGCAGCAGCATTATACAAATGCTGACCCAAAAGAACAGGGAGGGTCCCAGTGCCCCATGTTTTAGCTTACTATTAATGGCTATGTATGTGCTGTCTGCTGGGCCTTGTCTCCCTGCTTGCTCTGTCTTCTTCAAAGGAGAGAAATAGCCATTCAAATGCCTCCCACAGCAGCGTACTCTTAGAGTCTGCAGAATACTTTCCAAGGACAAGGTCATTGTGACTGCCTTAGACACTGACATTGGAATGTTCCTCACAGACAACCATGTCCTAATTGCTAAGACTTCTAAATATTTATGCTATCTGGTAGAAAGTATTTTTGTAGACATGATTAAGGACCTTGAGATAGGCAATTCTCGGGGGATGAGTGGCTGGACAATCACAATGGTCCTTATAAAGAAAGAGGAGTGGGAGTTAGAGAGGAGAACTCAGGGTTTGCTCTTCTGCTGGCATTGGAGATGGATCATGAGGCCATGAACTAAGGAATTCAGACAGCTTCCGAGGGCTAGAAAACCCAATAGAAACAGTGTCTGCCAGAATTTCCAGAAGGTGGGCAGGCCCACCTACTACTATGTTGATTTTAGCATAACGAGATGAATTTTGAACTCCAACCCTCCAGAACTGTAAGTAATAAACACGTTTTGTTTTTAAGCCTTAAGTTGGTGTTAATTCATTCCACTGTCAATTAGAAAATAATGCAAACCCCACTCCCATTAATGTGGGAGCAGGAAAGGAAATAAGAGCCCTTGAGATAATTTATCTCATTGAGAAGATAGGAAGTGGATGGAGGAAACTCGGCAGACCCAGGAGAGTAGGGAGCCAGGGCCTGAGCCTATAAAAGGAACCACACCTCCTTCAAGCCATTCCCAGATTCAGGAAAAAAGCACACAAGGATGGGTAAGGAGCATTCACTTGAAAGTTATGAGTTCAGCTAGTAAAGTATTGATAGTGGACATCCTCCCTCCTGTGGTGAGAGAGGCACGAGAAAGGTCTTCCATTCGAAGCTTCTGCTCACTTCCCAGCTTCCTTCAGTGATGTCTAGCTGTAAAGTCCTGGTCATGCACGCAGATCCCCACTGGGTCACTTTAGTGCCTTGTTCATTCTTTCTTATTCCATTAATTTTAAATTTTGTTTGTTTTTATTCTATGTGTGCGAATGTTTTATCTGTGTGACTGTAAGTGCAGTATGTGTATGTAGTGCCTCGTCTAGAAGCTAGAAGTGAGCTTTAGAACCCCTGAAACCGGAGTTAGGGAGAGTCGTGAGTCGCCATGTGAGTGCTAGAGACTGAACCCTGGTCCTTCACAAGAGAACAGTGTTCTTCACACTAAGCAATCTCTCCAATTCAATCTTGCTTTTTTCCCCCAGAAGATTTATTTTTTAATTATGTGAATTTGTGTGTGTGTGTGTGTGTCTGTGTGTGTGTCTGTGTGCGTGCGCGCGCACGCTTACCTACAGAAGCCAGAAGAAGATGTGTATTCCCTGCCCCTGGAGCTGGAGTTTTTAATAGAAGCATTAGGAAATGGGAGGAAATAGCTGATGATTTCAAGCATTGTCTCAAGTCCAGCATTCTGTTACTTTCAGACAGCGAGGTCCTGCTGATTATAAACTTCCTTTCAAGAAGCTGCTAGGAGCTTTGCAACCCCAAATCAGGGAGTAAACTGAGAAAAGATCCACGAAACAAGGGTCAAAACTGTCACCCTAGGCTATCATGCAGTAACCGATTACCCAAGTATCCCACAACTCATGTCACCGGTTTCTTTCTTACCCAACATGTCTGATATGTAGGTACTTCCCTTCTTTGCTGCTCTCATAATGGAATCCAGGCTGATGATCTTGCCTTTGTCTAGGATATTGCTAGTTTTGTGAAGGGAAAAAGATAAGTTATGTAATCTGTCTCTTAAGCTCACATGTAGAATTGACACATCATTGGCCAAAGCAAATCACATGGTCACTCTTGAGTTCCACTAGACAGGGACATAAAAAGCCAGAGCAAGTCTGGATACTGTGGAAGAGAAAAATGTAATTCCCATGAAGAGAGAAATGATGAGTATTTTGAATAGTCAATCTCTAAGGCAGTTCTTGCAGGGAAAAGAGAAAGAACTAGCCAGGACACCTGTGTAACAGATCCAGAAACGGACTTTGGCATGGAGTGGAAAGCACAAGAGTTCAGAAGTGCAAGCCTCCTGTCTGCAGCTCCGCTGCCAGGCATGGCTCCCACACAGTTGCCTTTCTGGTGGGCACTGGAAAGACAAGAGAAGGGTGAAGTAGGAGCTAGCCATTTTCCAGTCAGCTTTCCTTTTCATTAAATGAGTTTTCATCTCCCCGGCCACATAATACAGTTGTTTATAGATGCTTCTCATCCTCCACCTTGTCCCTTTGCCAAGACATCTGGAAAGAAGCCAAAGAAAGCCAGGGGCAAACAGTGTTAGTGACCCTGAGATGTTGAGTTTTGCAATGATAACAGGTCTACCATTTCATAATCCTATACATACTCTGCTCAGGACCATGCTATTCTCAGTCTGAAGCTGGTAGTCAAATACCCAAGGCTAGTAGTAATCACAAAGCAAGAGAGAGAGGTTCCTGCCTCAGGCTTTCTCCATGCCACACAATGTTTCCTGAAATAAAGCAGAGAGCTACATCCACATTGATTGCCACTTCGATTGGAGAACTGGTGCTTGACATTGATCTATATAAACTACGGTTTATTGTGGGATGTGTTTCAGAAAGACCAGAGAATATTTAAGAATAGTTGAGATTTCTTGGAGTATATAAATAAAACTGATCAAATAGTCAGTGTCTTAGTTTGGGTTGTATTGCTGTGAAGAAACAACATGATCATGACAAGTTTAGTTGGGACTGGCTTACAGTTTCAGAGGTTTAGCCCATTATCATCATGGTGGGAAACATGGCAGCGTGCAGGCAGACATGGTATTGGGGAAGCAGGAATTCTGAATCTTGATCCACAGGCAGCAGGAGACTATATCACTAGACATACCTTTTTAAAATTAAATGTATTTATTCACTTTACAATACAATATCAGCCCTCCTCATGTAAGTCCTTCCCCCACTGGGTGTTGACCCTCCCATTCTCATCCTCTAACTCCCCACCATGCACATCAAGTTACTGCTGGACTAGGCACATCTTCTCCCACTGAGGCCCGACAAGGCTGTCCATTTAGGCATGTGAGATCCACAGGCAGGCAGGTAGGCAACCGGCTCAGGGATGGCCCCTGCTCCAATTGTTTGGGGGAATCCACATGAAGACCAAGCTGCTCATCTACTACATATGTGCAGGGACTGGACATATCTTCAACATAGGAGACACCCCCACAGTAACACACTCCCTCTAACAAGGCCACACCTATTAATAGTACCAGTCCCTGTGGGCCAAGCATTCAAACACATGAGTTTATGGGAGCCATACCTATTTAAACCACCACAGGCAATAACTCAGTCTTTTATTTATTTATTTATTTAGTTAGTTAGTTAGTTTTTCAAGACAAGGTTTCTCTGTATAGCCCTGGCTGTCCTGGAACTCACTCTGTAGACCAGGCTGGCCTCAAACTCAGAAATTCGCCTGCCTCTGCCTCCCAAGTGCTGGGATCAAAGGCGTGCACTGCCGCCACCACCACCTGGCTAATAACTCAGTCTTATCACAGGAGTTCATATACCTCCAGATAAAACTGTTCTGTGCTGGGGTTGTCATGAGACATGTTTTGGTAACACTGGAAGACAGATCATAGCAGATTCATGCCCTAGCAGGAGTCCTGATGAGCCAAGCCCAGGTATGGAATACCATGTAAGGAAAACACAGCCAGGCTTTACATTTGAAAGGGGTAACATTATGCTTAGCCTGTAGTGTTGAGTTCTGGGGTTTCCTCTAATTAATCATATTGAGGTATCTAACTTATGTGTTCAGACACTTAGACTTTCTGGAGTTTTCATTTTCTGGTACATTTGCATCAGTGGCATCTACAAACAGAGTAAAGACAAGGATCATTGTATTTGAAACTCCTCCCACCAAGACGCAGTTCACATCCCTTTGGCAGGGATGTAAGAGACATTTTTTATTTGTGTAGTGACAATAGGAAGGGAAAAATACATTTTTATTTTGTTTCTACTTTGAAACTTTATTTCCTTTGATAATAAAATTCTAAAGCATTACATCTCTTTTGGGATTTCTCTCCATACTTGTGAGGGCATAACTGACAAATAAAATTGTGTCTATTTACAAAGCAGAGAGTGATGTTTTGACGTATGTGAATTGATTCAATAAGCTGTTAGCATTTTCACTACCAACCATTCTTTTAAAAAAAAAATTGCCGGGCAGTGGTGGCATACGCCTTTAATCCCAGCACTTGGGAGGCAGAGGCAGGCGGATTTCTGAGTTGGAGGACAGCTTGGTCTACAGAGTGAGTTCCAGGGCAGCCAGGGCTATACAGAGAAACCCTGTCTCGAAAAAAACAAACAAACAAACAAACAAAAAATTGTGGTGAAAACAGTTAAGATTCACTCTGCAGTGGATGGTACATTATTACTAACTCCAGTCACCGTAGTGTGCAAAACATCCCTAGAACTGAAAAGAAGTGTTTTTAATCTGCCCACTTTCCTACAAGTGAGAGTAAGAACCTCTAACAACAGAGTCTTGAGTGTAGATGTCTCCTTTCTGTGCAGATTTTTCTTCATCTGCTCAATGGGTTTTGTGTGTGTGTGTGTGTGTGTGTGTGTGTGTGTGTGTTCTGCTGTTTGATATATTCTGTAAGGGAGGCTTATCTGAAATGTTAGGGATTTGGTGCATGTGTTCGTATATGTTATGTGAACTAGAATGTCTCTTCTTCTGGGAAATGTCGTCTTAACAACCAGAGGGAGAAGGAAAGCGTGTATGTCTATGCCTCCTCTGTGCAAGAGCCTCGCATCTGGGAATCAGAGCAAAACGCTTCTGATGAGAAGGCCCAGCCTGTAAACGCACCTGCCACCAAGCCTGAACCGAATTCAAACCTCAGGGTCCAAGCAGTGGAAGGAGACAATTGACTCCATAGAATTGCCCCCTGACTGCCGCATTCACTGTTAGTACACGACCCCACTCCCAAACAAGCAAAAAGTCTGTTCCATCACAAGCCATTGCTTGGACCAGATATGTCCTCAGTTCTGAGGTATCTTTTAAGAGACCCTTTGACACATATATTCTCCAATGTGACTGAAGGCTGCGGTGATGGATTGTATATGCTTGCCCCAGGGAGTGGCACTGTTAGAGGGTGTGACCTAATTGGAGAAGGTGTGTCACTGTGGGTGTGTGGACTTTAAGACCCTCATCCTAGCTGCCTCGAAGTAAGTATTCTGCTAGCAGCCTTCAGATGAACATGTAGAACTCTCAGCACTTTCTACACCACGTCTGCCTGGATACTGCCGTGTTCCTGCCGTGATGATACTGGACTGAACCTCTGAATCTGTAAGCCAGCCCCAATTAAATGTTGTCTTTTATAAGACTTACCTTGGTCATGGTGTCTGTTCACAGCAGGAAAACCCTAACTATGACAGTGATAAACAGCCTTCCTAACAGATCTGTGATTGTTTGGATTAGACTGTTCATGAACCAAACCTGCAAGTATATTACTGTCTCATGCCCCGTAAATGTTATGGTCTCCTCTATAGTCTATGGCATGGTGTTAAGCATGTTGTATTTTAGCTGAAGCTTTAAGCTGGACCAGTAGAAAATGCCTTTGTAACTGTGTATCAGAATTTCTTGTGCTTTTCACAGGAAGCTGGAACGGAATCATCTTCAGAACTTTTATATAACCCGGTCTACCATCTTTAGTTCAAGATTAAATAAATACCATATGCTCTCGTGGCCTACATCATACGAGATGTGAAAAGCTATAACTGAAACACTCCCTAAGTAGGTCGCTACAGCCAGGGATTCTTACTGGATAGATCCTCTCTTAGTTAGAGTTTCTATCGCTGCAACGAAACACCGTGACCAAAAAGTTCACGAGGAAAAGATTTATTGGACTTATACTTCAGGAAGCCAGGACACGACCTCAAACAGGGTAGAAACCTGGAGGCAGGAGCTGATGCAGAGGCCATGGAGGAGGGCTGCTTACTGGTCGTTCCTCAGGGCTTGCTCAGTCTGCTTGCTTACAGAACCCAGGAACACCAGCCCAGGAATGGCCCCACTCACCAATTAAGAAAATGCCCTCCAGGCTTTCCCTCAGCCCAATCTTACGGAGGCATCTTTTCAACTCAGATTTCCTCCTCTCAGATGACTACAATTTGTATCAAGTCAACATAAATCTAACCAGCACAGATCTATAATACAAGGTGAAGAAGCCAAAGGAGTTTAAAATATGCCCTTCTCTTTCCCTCAGGGCTTGTCCTTAGTTGTCCCTTCCATATCAGAACTTGCTATACCACAGAGGCAGGGCATCTATCATATATGTTTACTGTTACCCGTCCATGCAATTGTCTAACCCATAATCTATAAGTACCTCAAAGACAGAAGCAAGCTTTTATTCATCTTTTTAGCCTCAATACCCGCTTTGGCTCTAATATAGCCTTTCTCTGTTCATAGGCCTGAGTCTCTAGAAGGGTGGAAAACCATTGAACACAGGAGTAGCTGACTTGTGTAGAGAAAGCATCGAGATGTGGGGTGACAGATGGGACGGGCCAGAGAAGGTCATCACTAAGAATTTTGTTTTCAGAATTCTGAATAGTCAGGAATTCCAAGGCTATCTCAGTTTAGAGTACTACACCTATTTTATTGTGCTTTGAAGATTCCTCAAGTTGAAGGTGTGTGGCAGTCCTATGTGGAGTAAATGCATCCAAGCCACCATTCCACCAGCTCATTTTTTGACTCTCGGTCACATTTTGGTAATTCTCACAGTATTTCAAATGTCTTCATTCTTACCTTATCTGTTATGATGAACTACAGTCAGTGATCCTTGCTGTGACCATCAGAATTGTTTTGGGGCATCATGAACCTTATTCATATTGGTCAACTCAATCAATAAACATTGTGCTCAGACTATTTCAAAGATCAGCTGTTCCCCTGTATCCTCCTCTTCTCCAGCCTCTCCAATGCCTGAGACATAACATTGAAATCACACCAGTTAGTTGCCCTCCAATACCCTGAAGGTATTCTAGGGAAAGGAAGATCAATGCATCTCTTACTTTAAATCAAAACCTAGAAATCGTTAAGCACAGGGAGGACAGCATGTAGAAAAGCCAGGAGAGGCTGAAAGCTAGGCCTCTTGCACCAAGCAGCTGAGTAGTAGCTACAATGGAACCAGTCCAGTAGTCTCCTAGCCAAGACCTATCCACAGCAAGACTTGACCTCTCTTCAGTTCTATAAAAGCAGAGAAAAGTGAGGAAGACTGCAGAAGAAAAGTTTGAACTTACCAGGAGTTGGTTTGTTCAGGGCCAGTAAGAGCGTGTGCTCAGGCTCAGTTCCCAGCACCCACATCAGACCCCTCCTGACTGCCTGTAACTCCAGCTGCAGATGAAGATGTACACAGAGGCCCATGTTGCTTGCATGTCAGCTAACACAACAGCTACTCTGTAGCCATAAATCTAGGAATAATTTTGATTTCTAGTTTTACTATTTAAGAAACACATCAAATACATAGACAGTAATTACTCTGATGGATCTAGGTGGTAGCAAGTGAAAACCTTTTATGCTTTTTTTATTCAGGTAAAATGTATACAGTAAGAGTAAAATATAAAAAAAAAGTAAAATAGGGTGGCTATATTTTGCTACTCTTTATGGTACACAAATATGAAAATAAAGGGCCACAAATCTACTGAATACACATCCGTCTCATGAAGAATAGAAGTACTGTGGGTATTTCATTTGTATTTATTCATGGAGGATGTACATCCCTGTACACCATGCCTTCTAATTTTTTTGTAGTCAGAACCTACTAATAGTGGGAGAGACACAAACTGTACCTCTCATCAATTTTGATGACATTTTCAGTGTTAACACGATGAATCAGTAAGTTATGAGGTCTAAAATAAAGAACCATGGAAAAGAAAATCAATATTAAGGTGAATTTATTCTATTAACATGAGGAGAGTGCTGTGAGGCAGTTGAACTTTCAGGAAGGAAGTCACTACAGATGTATTGGAAGTAGCAGCCACAGTATAGAGTCTGGAAATAGAACTGGATTGCTTCAATCTCATGATAAAACTATAATGGATGAGCTGTTTCTTATGGATGAGCAAAGAAAATAGCCTTGAGAGATTTATTTCAAGAAGTTTATTCCTGGGGGGAAGGGGATATTGTGGGAGGGGGTAACTGGCAGTGGAGGCAGTGATCTGGATGTAAAGTGAATAAATTAAATAAAATAAAACAAAATAAAATAAAAAAGTTTATTCCTGGTGAAGATGTTGAGAGCTATGTTAAAATGATAATACATTTGAATATTAGATAACCTCACTTGGGAAAGCAGTGATAGGGTTTGACCATATTGGCTTTTATTTTGAAAAAAATTTATGTGGTTAAAATTACATATGTAGTTTTATATTTATTTTATATTTATGTATGTCATATATAAATATGTATTTATATATTGTAATATATAATTATACATACATACATATATACGTATCTGGGTGTGGTGGCACTCTCCTATAATTCTAGCTCTTGAAAAATGGACAAGACAATCGGGTTCAAAGTTACCGTTAGCTATTCCTCAGTTCAAGACCAGCCTGGGTTATTTGGAAGGGCTAACAGACAAATGCTATCAAACAACCTCACAGGCTGCAGAAGTAGCTTGTGAAAGGAAGAGTTAATATTTTCCAGACTTTACTAATGTCTTACTTGAAGAAATTTCTGTATCCACCTAACTTTCCACAACCAACGTACCAGTCAGCAGCCTTCAACATCCAGGCAAAACCTTCTGCCAGCAAAAAGATTACTACTCGTCAAAGACTCTGATGAGGAGCAGCAGTTTTGAACAATGAACTACTTTCAAACTAATGCATTATACTAATTACCTGGCTTTCTGTGAGGAAAAAAAAAAAAAATACTTGGCCACTGCAACTCAAAGGAGCGGGGAGGTTTGTTTTGGTACACAGCTAGAAGGTCCAGTCCACGGTGTCAGAGAAATGCTCTGGAGGGCAGGAGGAGCAGAAGGTGGCAGGTCAGATCACAGTCCCAGTCAGGAAGCAGAGAGAGGTGAGCGAAGGTGCTCAGCTCACGTTTCCTTTTTATTGAGTCTAGGACTCTGGCCCAGAGAAAGGAACAGCCCACGTTTAGGGTAGGTCCTTTCAACTCAGCTAACCTAATCTAGAGAATTCTTTATGGCCATGTCTAGTATCATTTTTAAATCCCATCAATCAAGATTAACCACTAAAGGTAAGTCTATTTTTTTTTTTTTATTGTTAGAAGCAGTGAATTAGCTGGACAGTGGTGGCTCACGCCTTTATCCCAGAACTTGGGAGGCAGAGGCAGGTGGATTTCTGAGTTCGAGGCCAGCCTGGTCTACAGAGTGAGCTCCAGGACAGCCAGGGCTACACAGAGAAACCCTGTCATGAAAAAAAAACAACAACCAAAAACCAACCAACCAACCAAACAAACAAACAAAAAAGTGTGGAATTTGCTTTATGCAACATTAACTTTAATGAGGTAATTTGAAACCAAGCCTGCAATATCTGACTTTTTTCTATTAAAAAGCAACTGACATATTTTTTAAAAGTACAAAGATCATAAAGAACATAGAGAAGATGTCTAAATTTCCTCAAGGGAGAAATGATGGCAGTGACATCAAAGGATTGTTTTGAGGGTAAAATGAAAAGACCCATATCCAGTGCACAACACTGACCCTCTGGAGATGACAGGGCATAGAAAGTGTTGTGGTTTGAATACGCTTGGCCCTGGAATTGACACTATTTGGAAATGTGGCCTTGTTGGAGTAGGTGTGTCACCGTGGGCATGGGCTTCAAGATCCTCATGCCTGGAAGTTAGTCTTCTGTTTGCCTTCGGAACAAGATGTAGAATTCTCAGCATCTCCTGTACCATGCCTGCCTGGATGCTACCATGCTCCCCCATTGATGATAGTGGACTCAATCTCTGAACCAGTAAGCCAGTCCCAATTAAATATTGTCTTTATAAGAGTTGCCTTGGTCATGGTGTCTGTTCACAGCAGTGAAACCCTAAGACAGTAGGTATTACCTTACCTTTGTAGCCAGTTAAATGAATATTTTTGTATCAAGAAAAAGTTAATTGTCTTTTCAACTGTGGCATGGGTTCTTGTCACCAAAATTATATTTATTGATAAAATTCTAGAGTTTTTTGCATAGAATTTTTAACTCAAACTTTATTTTGTGCAATATATAAGAAGACAAGTATAGGCAAATCATTTTAAGCAGTTTTGGAAGTTTTTCATGTTCAGAGTCTAATTCTTTTAAATCACTTTTAGCCACAGAGATGTTGGTTTCTGTGCTTTTTAATTCTTGTTGCAATGTTGCTGTTACATCAGGAGTGTTGGAAAGAAACAATGAGCATATCTGAAATGTGCCCCTCTGCTGAACTCAGAGTTTCTTTCAGTTCACAGACACCCACTCTCCTTGTGCTTGCTCTGTCTTACCAGAAAGTGCCAATGGAGGGTTGCCAGGCAACCACATTTGTATTCTTTGCTCATGTCTTGCTATTTGCATTCTTAAAAAATATTTCTGAAATTTTAATATAATTATACCATTTCCCCCTTCCCTTTCTCTCTCCAAGACCCCTATCTTGCTCACTTTCAAATCCATGGCTTCTTTTTCTTTAATTGATGTTACCTGTGTCTGTGTATATGTATATGTGTATGTGTGTATATATGTGTATATATATGCACATACCTTATATATACACACATATATATCTTATATATACATATGTGTGTATGTATAAGGTATAGGTTATATATATATATGTTTACACACACACACACACACACACACACACATATATGTCCTGCTCAGTCTGTATAAATGTTACATTTATGTATATGTCTTCAGAGCTGACCTCTCTTTGCATTCCTATGCCGTTATCCTCTGTCCCCAGTTCATGATAACTCCAGTGTGTAGCCTCTCAGAAAGAAGTCTCTGGCATTATTCTTGGCTCTTCTCTGTCACTTACACCCCATACCCCACCCAGCAAGGTCCAAAAATCCAGAATCTGCCTTCCACTGTTCATACTATTTTGGCTAGTAGCAGCAGCAGCAGTATCTCTCACCTATAATTACCCCGTAACAGGTTTTTCTCCTTTTGGCTTGGCCACACAGCAATTCTATTCTCAACACAGTAGCCAGAATAAATCTCAGAACAGTTAGATCATGGCTCTCCTCTACTTACACTCTCACTACCTGCTTCATGCAGAATAAAAGGCAGTCTTGGTCAAGCCCTATAAGATCATGCTCCCACTTCGCCTCTCCTCCTTCTGAGTTCTCAGACCCTTTGCTCCACACCTCCTGGCCTCTTGGACGTATCTCAATTGTGCAGCGTGTATTTCTGCCAGAGGGTCTTTACTCTTGTTCTTCCTTCTCCCTGGGATTTTTGATCCAGCACCTATAGAAATAACTTCTGTCCCAGTTTGCTTCCTGTCAGTGTGATCAACATCATGGATGAAACCAACTTGGGGTGGAAAGGGTGTATTTCCATTTATAGATTACAGTCATTTAATAAGGGAAGCCAAGGCAAGACCTCAATGCAGGAGATTGAAGCAGAAATCACAGAGGATGCTGCTGACTGAAGGGCTGTCGACCTCTTGTTCAGCTCCTTCTCTTATATAGCCCAGGCCCACTTGCCTAGGGATGGTACTGTCCACAGTGTACTGGGCCCTCCAACACTAATTAGTAGTTAAGTAAATACCTTATAGACACAGGCCAAACTGATCTAGGCAGTTCTTCAGTTGTGAGTCCTAGGCGACTCTAAGTCTCGGTCAAGTTGACAGCAGAAGCTAACTATGATATTCCACCCTTTGTCAACTTTGACATACAAATACATCACTTTAAACTAGAACTTTTCTTGTTTGACTACAAGATCTCATATTAATAGCACAGCATAAAACATAGTCCAGTTTTAAAAGCGCCATAGTCCTTAAAAAGTTCAACACTTTAAAATCTCAAGATCTCTTTAAAAATTCAAAGTCTCGGGCTGGAGAGATGGCTCAGCAGTTAAGAGCACTGACTGCCCTTCCAGAGGTCCTGAGTTCAATTCCCAGCAGCCACGTGGTGGTTCGCAACCATCTATAATAGGATCTGATACCCTCTTCTGGGATCTTTGAAGATAGCTACAGTGTACTTATATACATAAAATAAAAAAATATATCTTTAAAAAAATTCAAAGTCTCTCAACTGGGTTTCTGTAAAATCCAGAAAGGAGGGTTTATTTCTGCTTACAGGCTACAGTCCATGAGCAAGGGAAGCCAAGAGAGAAACTCAAAGACAGGGGTTTGAGAGGAGAATCCACAAGGAATGCTGCTTACTGACTTGCCACCCTTATTGGCTTGTTCAACTGTCTTTCTCATATAGCCCATGCCCACCTGCATAGAGATGGCACACCCCACAATGGGATGGACACTCCTACATTAATCAGCAATTAAAACAGTCTCATGGACCTTATGACCATAGGTCAACCTGATCTAGTTAGTTTCTAAGTTGAGGTTCTCTCTTCTTGGGTTACTCTGTTTATGTCAAGTTGACAGCCTAAGGTAACTATAACAACTCTCCCACTTTCTTCTAAAATTTGCTTCAGTCTCCTGTCTTACCTAGGACACACTGTATTAGTCAGGTTTCTCTAGAGTCACAGGATTTATGGAATGTCTCTATATATTAAAGGAAATTATTAGACCGACTTACAGTCTGCGGTCCAACTAACCTAACAATGGGCAACTGAATGAGAAGTCCAAGAATCCAGTACTTGCTCAGTCCCACGAGGGTAGGTGTTTCTGCTGGTCTTCTGTATAAATGGGAATCCTGAAGAAGTAGGTTCTAATAGATGTGCTGGCTACTAAGTGCAAGCGGGTGAAGAAGGTCTTCCTTCTTCCATTGTCCTTATGTAGGCCTCCAGCAGAAGGTATGGACCATATTAAAGGTATGAACCACCATGCCTGGATTTGGAACTTGCTCTCTCTCAGGCTGGCCTTGAACTCAAGAGATCTGCTTTCCTCTGTCTTCTGGGATTAAAGATGTGTACTACCTTGCCTGGGTCTAAGCTTTTCAAGGCTACTAACCCTCAAGCTCTAGATCAAAAGCATATGCCTTCCCATATCAAGACCTGGATCAGAAGCCTGTATCTTCCAGTTTCAAAATCTGGATCACAAGTGTGCCCTTTATTTCTGGATTGTAGTTCATTCCAGATGTAGTCAAGCTGACAACCAGGAACAACTATCAAACACACCTTAGTCATCGTATTAAAGATTGTAATCTAGGGGCTAGGGAAATTGCATAGTGGATAAAGTGAGAACCGAAGTTCAGAGATCCCCAGCACCTATGTAAAAGATGGGTGCCATAGGTTTCACACATGTAGCTGTAGAATAATGGAAATAGAACATTTCTGCAGTTCATGGGAGAGTGTGAAAATGGTCCACACAGAGCAGGTAAGAAGGATGAAACGTGTTTGGGTCTGAGCTGAACTTTCAAGAATAAAATGAGACACGTGGAAGAACCATGCAATACAACAAAATCACAGATATAAATACTTCCTTGTGGCTTGGCCAGCTTAGGCTATAATAATAACAAGCATCATCATACTTAAGAAAACATCATGAGTCAATTGACTTAAGACTCTACTTCTCGCCAGGCGGTGGTGGTGCATGCCTTTAATCTCACCACTTGAGAGGCAGAGGCAGGCAGATTTCTGAGTTCAAGGCCAGCCTGGTCTACAGAGTGAGTTCCAGGACAGCCAGGGCTATATAGAGAAACTCTGTCTCAGAAACAAAAACAAAAACAAACAAACAAACAAAAAGATTCTGCTTCTCATATTTATAGATGCTTCAAGAAGCTCAAAGCCAAGTGCTCCAATTCTGGCATCTGAGAGTGAATGCCTTCCTCATGTTGTCTCCTGACAAGCAAAGAGAAATCTCTGGAGTCTTTTATAAGATCACACACTCATTCACAAGGATCCCACGTTTATGACCTAATTACATCACTACCTTCTCATGGTGTTATATTGGGGGGTAGGTAGGATTGAAATTTGGATTGTGGTAGCAGAGTACCCTCAGTCCATCACACTTGGGTCTTTTACCAAGTGGTTTTTTAGTTTGAGTATTCCCATTGATATTAATTTAGACTTGAGAAGTCAAACTCAATGAAAATACCCTTTGCAAGAATGTGGCCTCAAAGCACAGTACCAGTGCTGTTCTGTATGAATTACCACATTACTATAATAAAAATAAAGTAGGAATTTCAGCTTGACCAGCTATGGTACCACGTTTCTTTAGGATGATAATTTGTAAAGAAAATGCTATGTCCTGCCAAAATATGTTACAGGAGTCCAGAGAATTGGCTCAATAGCTAAATCACAAATTATGGAAATTTGCAATGGGTGTAATTAGAGAGGAGTTCTATGACACATTTTGCTAATTGAAAGTGTTCTCTTAGCATAGAAAAGGGGTGTACTTGGCCTTTGCTCTATTGGCACCTGGGATGAGACAAACCCACTCTTGAATCAGCTTTTAGCTTATAATGGTTGATTTATCTGTTCTTAACAATAGGGACTATCTGTTACCTTCATTGTAACTAATTACTCCTTCTAGTTAGATGTCAAGCCTAGTTGCCTTTAATTGTCAAAGAATTACATGTGATGCCAACTTGGAAATATGACATGTTTTAGAATAGTGTGTGCTTGAGAAAGTTTGCTTGCGACTCTTAAGCTTCAGTGAACAGGTGTAAACCCCCTCTTCCCTCTAAATTTTGACTCTGGAATTTTGCTCATAGAGTCACTAAAATTCAGACCCTTGCTGGCACATAACAATCAATTCATGTTATGTAAATGACTGGATCAAATAAATTTAATTCAGAGGAAATGTTTAGGCACATGCCTCCAGGACTTGGGGAAATAAAACTTAAGATATCCGTGAAATGGGTTTCATCATACATTGGTCTTTATGAGAATATACACGTATACATGGTAATTATGTCATAGCCTGTGATACTCTACTGTTGTCAGCAAACACATTGTTTTACAGTTATTTGTTAATTGGTGTGTGTGAGCACATATTGATGCCATGGCATGAGTGTGGAGGTTAAAGGACAAATTATGGGAGTTGGTTCTTCTACTATGTGGGTTCAGGGTATCAAACTCAGGTGGTCAGGCTTAGTGACAGGTATCCTTACCTGCTGAGTCGTCTTGCCTGCCCCAGTAAACTACCATTTTAGGACGGTTTTAAACTAGCTGAACAAGTGTTTGTAGTACTATTGAGATACATATGTCCTCTCTCTGCGCCACAGAGGGCATAGCCACTGTTTCCCTTTTGATGACATACTGCTGACAATGCTAGTCTAGGATCGTGCCATCATTAGTAGCATACTTGTCATAACGAACCAGTTCAGATTAATGAGAATTATTGCCTAAACTTTGTAGTTTCTGCAGACGTTCGCAGGTTTTGCCTACTATTACTTTCTGGGCCAGGATCCCATCTTGTCATGCTTCGTGGTCTTGTCTCTTTAGGCTCTGTTGGCTCTGACAGTTTCTCAGACTTTTCTTCTCCAAAGAAACTGAGCGTTTAAAGGAAACTGTCATTGTAGGTGACCTCTCCTCCACTGCAGTGTGTCCTCAGCATATTTTAAGGCATCTAAACTTGTTGGTTACTATTACGGCTGTCTTGTGTTCGGAGTAAAATGTAGAATGGAAGTGTGTTGTGGGTTGTGGAGAGTATTGGAACAAAAGACCTATTTGGAAGCTTTTTCAGTTCATTCAGGTTTAGAACATGGACAAAATTTGGCTTGCCTGTATTCACCCTTCTGTCTGTCCAATGAACTTGGCAGGTGTTCACTGAGCCTCTCTTGTAAGGGCAGAAGTGTGCCAGATGTTAGGCTATTCAGTGATAAGAGAAACAAACTGACCCCTTGAAATTTAAGGTCAAGTAAAAGCACCGTTAATACACAATTAGAGAAACAAACAAAAAAACTCAAAAAAACACCTAACAGATAACTTGTAACAAGTACAGAAAATAAAATATTCTTATATTAGAGAGTATCTCAGGAAGTAAGGGGAATGGAGACTAACCTAAGTAACATGATACATTAGACTCTCATCTTAACTGTGTGAGACATTACTTGGAGCAACAGACAAAATAAAACAGAGCATTACAGTCAGTCAGTCCAGAGCAGATGGAAAAGAGCCCAAGAGAAAGAACAATAATCAAAGAGTTGCTCATTCGCACACTCAGGAATCCCATAAAAACACCAACTGGAAAGCCAAAATATATATTCAGAGGACCTGATGCAGACTCAGGCAGGCACTGTGTATGCTCTGTGAGTTCACATGAGTTTTGATCATGCTGCTTTAGAGGGCTCTGGTTTTTGTTTTGTTTTGTTTTGTTTTGTTTTGTTTTGTTTTTTGAATTCTCCAACTCCTCTTGGTGCTATTTCAACTTTCTTGTATTTGTTGAGACTTTTTAAGTCTCCACATATGTGACCAATTTTGGAGAGAGTTCCATGAGGTGCTGGGAAGGTATATTCTTTTGTGTTTGGAAGAAGTATTCTGTAGGTATCTGTTATGTTCATTTGGTTCATAACATCGGTTAGTCAGTTAGCCCCAGGATTTCTTTGTCTGGATAACCTGTATGTTGGAAAAGTAGGTAGGGTATTTGAAATATCCCCCTCTAAGTGTGTGGAGGGTCAATAATGTGATTTAAGTTATAGTAGTGTTTCTTTGGCAAACTTGGGTGCTCTTATGTTTGGTGCATAAATGTTAAGAATTGATATGTCATTTTGGTGAATTTTTCCTTTGATGATTTTTCTTTCCCTGTCTCTTCTGATTAGTTTTGGTGTGAAGTCTTATTTTGTCAGATATTAAAATGGCTATACCAGCTTGCTTCTTAGGACCATTTACTTGGAATATCTTTTTCCAAGTGCTTACTCTGAAGTGATGTCTATCCTTGATGTTAGGTGTATTTCTTGGATGTAGCAGAGAGATGGATCCTGTTTTCACATTCATTTGTTAGTATGTTTTTTAATTGAGGATTAAATCCATTAATATTGAGAGATATTAATGAGCAGTGTTTGTTGATTCCTATTATTTTGTTGTTGTGGTGTGTGTATATGTATGTATGTGTCTGTCTGTGTTTTCCCTCTTAGTTTTCTGGTCTTAGATTATTATTTATTCCTTATGTTTTCTTGGGTGTACTTAACCTCTTTAGGTTAGAGTTTTCCTTTTTTTGCCTTCTATAGAGCTGGATTTGTAAATAGATATTGCTTAATTTTGGTTATGGAATATCTGTCTTCTTCATCTATTGAGATTGAAAGTTTTGCTGGGTATAGTAGTCTGGGCTGGCATGCTGGTCTCAGAGAATCTGTTGGACATCTCTGTCCAGGCTCTTGTGGCTTTTAGAGCCTCCACTGAGAATTCCAGTGTAATTCTAACAGGTGCCTTTATATGTTACTTGACTTTTTCCCTTGCAGCTTTTAACATTCTGTCTTTGTTCTGTATGTTTAATGTTTTGATTATTATGTACTGAGGGGAATTTCTTTTCTAGTTCTGTCTAATTGGTGTTCTGTATGCTTCATGTAACTTGGTAAGCAGCTCCCTCTTTAGATTAGGGGAATTTTCTTCTATGACCCGTGTTTCTTCTCCTTCTTCTATTCCTACTACTCTTAGATTTGTTCTTTAAGGACCTCTATCAAATTCACAAAGGGTATTTTAAGGTTTTTTTTTCTTGTCTTCAGCTATGTTGCAATACACAAAGCCTGCTGTGATAAAGCTGCTGAGCTCTAGGTAGAGGCATATTGTCTTGACCATTATTGATGTCTTTTAATGGTGGCATTTAGGCATCTGAGTTAGGAAAGATTGTAATTCTAGGTGTTGATGTCTGGCGTTTTCTTTGTTGGATGAGTTTTTTTGTTCTTAGGTTCCTGTTGCCTTCTCTGAGTCTTAGGGGAGTGTGTGGCTGCTCTGTGTTGCCTGGTAAGAAATTCTTCTGAGATCTTAATAGGTGCCGCCACTGGGGCTTCCAGGTACAATGTGTTTCAAGGAGTTTACCCTTAGGAATGTGGCTGGGTTAGGAGGAGGGGCCAAGGGAGGGAAGCAGGTGTGCCATCTGGATCTCTTTATTCTCTTAGGAATGGGTCCAGAGACTGAGGAGAGGCCATCCCAGGTGGAGAGCTGGAGATAAAGATGGTAGATTGGAGCCAGGCAGTGGTAGCACATGTCTTTATAATCCTATCCCTTATCCTTCATCTCAGAAGGAATAACTCTGCATGCTCAACTCCACTGGATTCCTAAGAAGTTTATGAGGGAAACGGTCCTTGAATTTTGGTTGGATTTTATTCCCCATCCTTGTTCTATGAACAAGTCCAAAGTGGTTGCTACTTCCTGTTCCCTTGATCCAATCAGCATAATGACATCAACATAGTGTACCAATGTGATATTTTTGTGTAAGAGACAAAAAATCAAGATCCCTTTTAACTAAATTGTGACATAGAGCTGGAAAATGACTATATCCTTGAGATAAAATCGTAAAGGTATATTGTTTGCCTTGGCAACTGAAAGCAAATTGCTTCTGGTTGTCTTTATGGGAATATATTGAGAGAAAGGCATTTGCTAGATTAGCTGCATACCATGTACTAGGAGATGCGTTAATCTATTCAAGTCAGAATGGCACATTTGGTACAGCAGCTACAATCACAGTAACTACTTGACTGAGTTTTTGATAGTCAACAGCTATCTTCTATGATCCATCTGTCTTTTACACTGGTCAGATAGGTGAGTTAAAGGGAGATGTGCTTGGAACATATGTGTTATTAACAAGTCCAAAGTGGTGGCTACCTTCTGCTCACTTGATCCAACCTGCACAATGTCATCAATATAGTGAACTGATATGATATTTTTGTGTAAGAGACAATCAAAATCCCTTTGAACTGAATTTTCATCTCGAAAGTCCTTGATAATGGCACTAATTTCTTCAGTTTTTCCAGGGATGTGAAACTGTTTTTCTTGATTCACTATTTTCTGTGGCAGAGGCAACTCTAAAGCCTTCCATTATCTATTCCAACTATAATAGCCCTCACTCCATAGATCAGAAACTAATATGAGAATTCTGCCAATTTCTAATAATATCTATCCCAATTATACATTCTGAGACTTGGGAAATAACCAGAGAATGAGTTCAGAGACTTACTGGACATACTGTGAGTTGGAATTCAGTCAAAACTCCATTAGTCACCTGACATCCATAAAACCATGCTTTTTAACTGGAGAGCCACATATTTTTTTGGGGTCTTCCAGAATCAGTATCAGTTAAGAGCTAGAATCCAATAGACCCTTCCCAAAAGTCTGATTATTGCCTTTCCCTTAGTGTAGTTACCTTTGTAAAATGTTGCTTTTGGAATGGACTGGGGAAAGACTAACAGAAAAACTGTTAGGTATTTCTCAAAGTCCTTTCCTGGGAAACCTAGGCACCCCTTCATTCAAGTGACTCTGGGTCTGAAAACTTGCTAAAGTCTGGAAATAGGTTCACAAGCTGAGATTCTCTTTTGCCTTGATCTAATTTGGCCTTTATTTCATTTGTTTGATAATTTTTCTGCTTATACAGATCAAACAAAAAAAATGCAGTAGCCTCTTTTATCTATTTCATAACTGGAAATACTGTGATTGATTAGCCAGAACCAAAGGTCCATACAAGTCGTGCCATCGTAAAATTAACTTTGCCTGTGCTGACCTTACAGTCAGGCAATTATGGACCTTGCTTTGTTTATTGCTGCCCATTACAATAACTACAATGACCTTGCCTGTGGCGATTCAGCTCTGCCACCTGGCCGCTGCTTACTTTGGGGCCCAATTAAAACCACTGCATTTTAATTCCTCTAATTGAGGAATTAAAATTGAGCAGGAGCATCTCTAATCCTAAGGTTTCTCACAAGGAAAGGGGCAACAACAAAACTCTTCAAATGTGCTGGTGCTCTTCTCACCATTTTGTGTCTTATAGGATTAGTTAAGGGCACGTCTTCTAGGCTTTCCCATTGAGGAGGATTAGGTTTTACATGGAATACCCACGCTAGCATCTCAATTTTCCTGAGCCTTAAAATCCCTTCATCAACATGAAGCCAAGGGATAGCCAACTCCTTTTCAGTAGGCTATCTTTTGACAAATGCTTCAGGCAACCATTCAAACAAATAAATACTTGACACTTTTTTTTTTCTGTGTGAACTTCCATATTAAATCTAGAATCTCCACTCAATGGGTCCATATCAATTACCTCAGCCTGATCCAGTATCAAGTTCCTTCCACCATAATCCCATACACTTAAAATCCACTTTAACTGCTGACATCAGCTAAGACTGGAATTTTCTCTGTAAATTTAGCCAACCTTACAGTGGGGGGTTTTGGTTTGATTTTCTACAACTTGAGCACTGTGGCTGCTAGAGAGGAGATTCTCTTCCAAGGCACACTTAGAAGCTTTCAGTGTTTACAAGCATCTGGAGCTGGTCAGTTTTATCCTTGAACCCATTCTGGGATGTTAGACGTCAGTTAATTTTATCACAGAGCTCATTCTTTTCCTTTGCCAATTTATCCAGAGATGCCAGGAGCAATCAACTGGCATCATCATTTTTCTTATTTTTCCACAAAATGTCAAAAGTTTTATATGTAGAGTCAGCAAATCTGTTGCCTCTCATGACTGGCGAATTAGGATAATCAAATGCATTTGTTAATAGTTATAAAATAATTCACACCATGGGCTTTCAGCACTCTCTGAGATTCTGGGAGAGACTTCAGGAACTGGAGAGGCTTCAGGAACTCCAAGTACTGGCAAACCGGAAAGACTATTCATTATATTTCTACTGCTCCAGAACCACTCTGGTACCAAAACCTGTAATATGGCATTCAGGCTGTGGTCCAGCGAGTCCAGCAATGGCTGTATACCAGTGTCTTAAAGGATTAGTGGAAGTTCCAAGAATCCAGTCATTGTTCATTCTATGAGGCTAGATGTCTCAACTGGCCTTCAGTATATACCAGAATCCCAAAGAAGTAGGCTCTAATGCCAATGAAGGAATAGATTCAAGGTGAGGGCATGCAGGCTAACAGAGCAAGTTTCCTTCTTCCATGTACATCATATAGGTTGCCGGCAGAAGCTATGGCCCCAGGTCAAAGGTGTATCTTCCCACCTCAAACGTCTGCATTAGAATGGGGTCTTCCCACTTCAAATGATTTAATTAAGAAAAAACAATCCCTAACAGGTATGCCCAGCCATTTGGTTTGAGTTAATTCCAGATCTAGTAGTTGACAACTAAGAATAGCCACCGCAATCAGTGATTTCCTCATTGACCCATGAGCAGGACAGAGCAGAGAAAGCCACTCCTCTACAGTCACTGACTGGCCTTGGATGAGATAAATGGCCTAACATGACCATACTGCACTCTCCTGGGCTGGGTGTCAGCCCAGCAAGTTGGTGCGTTTCTGTACGACTCTGGTAGAATAGCTTTGTGTTCCTTACCCAGATGCTTAGATCTCCATGAATAGAGAATGGAGTTCCCAAGCCTTTCTGAGGCCTTCGCCTACCAGTCACTCCAAGGTCCTTCTGCCAGATTCTACTGTCCAAGACAGATCACAAAGGCATCCATCCCAGAGGAAGGCAGGAAGGAGGCCACATCACTTACTGGTAGGAAGAGTAACAAAGTCACAGGCCTTGTACCTTGCAAGCAGTTCTAGGTATTACTTCAGCTGTCTCCCTAGCAATCCACCAGTCAGGGTGGGAACTGCAAAACACGGTTTGGACACAGCATACTCCTCAGTGAGCTTGACCTCTACTGTGACCAGAGCAGAGTCTGGGTAAAAACATTCCCTTAGTTTTCCGGAGTACTAATGGAAGCATGGCCAGATCAAGCAGTGCTTTAGAAAGTTTGGTTGGATATTGAGATATACTCTTCCTATGCCTTTTTTTTTCATATACAAGATAAAACATAAAGAAAAGAACAACATTTAGAAGATCAAAAAACATTTTTTTTGGTGGGGTCTAGCTTAAATACATGGCTATTTTAGTTGAAACTTGGAAAGTCAGCATTTCAAAAACAATATTATCCAACCCACAGAATGTAAATTGCCAGCAAAAAAGTGGACAGATTTATTATATGTGATGTCAGGTTGGATGTAGAGAAATTTCTACATGACTGAAGTTTTATCAGGAGTCATTATCTGTTGGAGTATTGCTCAATTTCATTGGGATCTGACACAGCAAGTACTTCTGGGATGTGGTTTGAATAATTCAGAAGAACACTCTTTTCTGGGCCAAGTCTGAGTGCCCAGGACACCTTTGGAGAAAGAGAATGCCAAAAGGCACAAGTTGGGTGAGAAATGGTGTGGTGATTTGAACAGGAATGGCCCCATAGGATCATATACTTGAATACTTAGTTCTCAGGGAGTAGCACTACTTGAGAAGGATTAGGAGGTGTGGCCTTGTTGGAGGACGTGCATCACTGGGGTTGGGCTTTGAGGTTTCAAACACCCAAGTGAGGCTCCATGGCTCTTCCTGCTGTCTGAGGATCTGGATGTAAAATTCTTAGCTACTTCTCCAGCACCATGTCTACATGGTGTCCTGCTCCTAACTATGATGATAATAGTCTCTACTGTAAGCAAACCCCAATTTAAATGCTTTCTCTTATGAGAGAAAAGAGAAAGCATTTCTCTGGTTGTGGTCATGGTATCTCTTCAAGCAATAGAACACTAAGACAAAGGAAAACTAAGCATTAATGTAGAGAGTAACCTACCTCATATAGGCCACTGCTTAGGAGACATGAATTGGGCTTAGGCAATGCTTTTGATTTCATTTTAGGCCTTTTGAGACAGAATCTTGCTGTGTAGTCCAGACTGACTGGAACACAGAACTCGCTTTCCTCGGATGCCCAAGTGCTGTTATTACAAGTGTTGTTTTCATTTTTAACATCTTTCTTGCAGACTGTGTTTTGGAGCCTATCACGCATGCCTTGAAGATGTTATGATGTTGCTTTTAAGTTTGGAGTAAAGCTTTTCTTCCACTTTTTAAAATAGAGATACATTTATTTTACTTTAGGTGTGTGAGTGTTTTGCCAGCATATATGTATGTGCACCACATGAATGCCTGTTGGATTCCCTGGTACTGGGGTTACTTAATAATTGTGAACCGTATGAGTCCTGGGATCAAACCCAGGACTGAAGAGGAACAAGTGCTCTCAACTACTGAGCCATCTCTTCAGTCCCTTGCTTCCACTTTTTCCTTTGTACCCTACCTTTCAAGATCTAAAAGATGGCCCTGGCGTTCACCAGGACCTCTGGGGTTGCTGGTGCATTGTGGGAAAATTCCAGGTCCCAGAGACTGCTGGGTGCCCACAGGGCATGGAAAGTAGAGCTGAGTTGCCTGGCAGCCTAGGTTTTCTAATTTGAATAGTGAGCTTCTTTACTACTGTGACTTTCTTCAGACACCCTAGCTCCCTTTTTAAGTTTATGCCTTTGCCCCGTGAAAACTAAATCCAGTTCAGAAACCTCAGGCTGTTACATTCTGAGAAGTTGCTTTTGTTTGAGAAGCTGATACCATTTTTTTTCCCCAGACAGCAAGAGCTCTGTGGCTCCCAAGAAAAGCTCCGTGACTAACAGGATTCTTTCTTTTTCTTTTTAGGAGTTACTTCCTCCCACTTTGCTGCCAGGTCATCTCATGATAGTTCTGAGTGAAATGGCTTATCACATAGTGCAGGAGAGATGGGAACTGTCAGGCTCCTTGTACTGCCTGGAAGTTGCACCCCCGTTTCTGTGATATGGGCAGGCGAATGGCTCCTTGGCTAGGCTGAGGAGAGAATACTTGACTCAGAACTGTTGCGGTTCTGGAGAAATCCTGAGCGCACAGGGCTGTGAGACAGTCTGCCTTCTGATGTGAAGGCAATGCTTAGTTGTAGAACTGGACCAGAGATGAAGGTGCTTGCGCAGCTGGCTTGGGAATCCACTTGCATGGACTTCACACTGAGGCAGAATGAGCAGCAACTGGAAATGAACAGGCATTTAACCCTTGTTAAGTCTCAGCTTTTGTTTCCTCTCCTCTCTCAATAAGTTAGCCCAGTCTTTACAAGCTGCTGAAAACTCCTTTACAGGCTACTGAATACACACTGCCTTCCCCAGCTCTTTTATGCAGACAAGAGAGATTTTTGGAAAAAGACAGGGAGGACTGCCATCTAGCTCGGCTGGTAGAGTGCTTGCCTAGGATGCCTGAAGCCCTGGGATCCATCCCCAGACTGACATAAACCTATAGACCCACTCAGGAGGTAGAGATGGAAGAGTCAGAAGTTCATGGTCATTCTCCACTGTACAGTGAGTTTGAGGCCAGTCTGGGGTATATAAACAAACAAATGAAACCAATAACAACCACAAAACAAAAAGCTAACAACAACAAAAGCAACAGCAAAGAGAGGATAAGATATGGTAGTTTGAGAAGCCCACTCAGTAGCTTTTTGTTGTAATAGTCTCCGAGAAAACCCGGTAAAGGGATCTCTAGGCTTTACAGCTTCTAAAGCTCCAGCTGAGATGCGGGTGAGCCATCCACAATGAACACATCAGGGCGAGTAAGATTTGCTAACGATGTGGAAAATCAAGATGCCCATCCTGTGGAGTGCCCATCTTGTGGAGTGTAAGGGTCAACCCAGCACCAGTAGTCCCCAGAAGAAAGCTGTACCTTGAAGTTCTCCAGCTTTTAGCTTCTGCCATGGGCTCTGTGATAGGCTTCCAATTGCCCCAGCTTCTCAGCCAATCATAACAAACAGGGAATAGGTCAGCAGAGAGAAAAGAGTGACCAGGAAAAGAGAAATGAGGTTAAGTGAGGCAGAGGGTATTGAAGATAGGGAACTGGTTATTCAGGATATGGAGGGTTCCGAAGCCAAACGGTGATTGAGATGGCCCAAGGACAGCAAGAGCAGGAAGGGGCTAGCCTACCTCTCAAATGGGTCTCCAGGAAAAATCAGAGAGGAGGAGGAGACCCTAGAATCATCTGGCAGAAAGCCACCATGAAGTGAACTGAAGTCATGGCAGCACTGTCCAGATACTACTGTCTTACAGAACGTCTTTCTTGGCTTTTCGTTTTGTCTTTATTGCTGTTGTTGTTGTGTAGTCGCTGTCATCTTGACACCAGCTAGAGTTACCTAGGGTCAAGCAAGTCTTCTTGATTGAGGATCGATATGGGAAGGCCCCGCCCACTGTGGGTGGGGCTAATGCTCCCTGGGAAGATCATCCTGAATTATACAAAAATGAAAACAAATAAACAAACAAAAAAAGCAGTCTGAGAAAGCCATAAGAAGGAAGTCAGTAAGTGGTGTTCCGTCATGGATTCTTCTGTCAGTTTCTGCCTCAGGTTCCTGCCTTCACTTCCTGCCTTCAGTTCCTGCCTTCAGTTCCTGCCTTGACTTCCCTTAGTGACAAAGGGTGATCTGAGAGTTGTAAGCTAAAACAAACCCTTTTACCCCCAAGTTGCTTTTGGTTATGGTGTTTTATCACAGCAATAAAAAGCTTACCCAAGACAGAGAGGGAATAGAGAAAAACCCTGGGAAACATGGCTGTAAGAGCTGATCTCACAGGCTCCAGAACAGGGAACTGAAGAAGGGGCAGGAGTAGGAGTGAGTCCTGCACTATTTATAGTAGAGAGAGCTTGAGATTAAGTCTTGGGATATGTAAACCTTGCGTCTATGGTGGTTCTGGCTGCCATAAGATCTGCCAGTGTCATCCTGCTGGTCTGGGAGAGGGCAGGGGTAAGAGTCCTATACAGCACCACATTCTTCACAGCAATGGGTGTCAGGCAGATGAGTACATGTAAAAACTCACCTAGGATTGGGGAGATGGCCTTTCCTTCAGTCTCAGCTCCACACTTTGTCTCTGCAACTCTTTCCATGGGTATTTTGATCCACTTTCTAAGAAGGATGGAAGCATCCACACTTTGGTCTTCCTTCTTCTTGAGTTTCATGTAGTCTGTGAATTGTATCTTGGGTATTCCAAACTTCTGGGCTAATATCCACTTAACAGTGAGTGCATACCATGTGTGTTCTTTTGTTATTGGGTTACCCCACTCAGGGTGATATTTTCTAGTTCCATCCATTTGCCTAAGAATTTCATGAATTCGTTGTTTTTTAATAGCTGAGTAGTACTCCATTGTGTAAATGTACCACATTTTCTGTATCCATTTCTCTGTTGAGGGACACCTGGGTTCTTTCCAGCTTCTGGCTATTACAAATAAGGCTGCTATGAACATAGTGGAGCATGTGTCCTTATTACGCATTGGGGCATCTTCTGGGTATATGCCAAGGAGTGGTAATGGAAACTGAAGGAAAGGCCATCCATTGACTGTCCTATCTGGGGATCCATCCCATAATACAGTTACCAAACCCAGACACTATGTGGATGCCAACAAGTGCTTGCTGACAGAATCTTGTTATAGCTGTCTCCTGAGAGGCTCTGCCAGTGCCTAACAAATACAGAAGTGGATGCTCATAGCTATCCATTGGCCTAAGCAAAGGGTCTCCAGTGGAGGAACTAGAGAAAGGACCCAAGGAGCTGAAAGGGTTTGCAGCCCCATAGGAGGAACAACAATATCAACCAATCAGACCCCCCAGAGCTCCCAGTAACTAAACTACCAACCAAAGAGTATACATGGAGGGACCCACTGCTCCAGCCGCATATGTAGCAGAGGATGGCCTTGTGGGACATCAATGAGAGGAAAAGACCTTGGTCCTGTGAAGGATTGATGCCCCAGTGTAGGGGAATGCCAGGACAAGGAAGCAGGAGTGGGTGGGTTAGTGAGCAGAAAGAGGGGAAATGGAATAGGGAGGTTTTTGGAGGGGAAATGAGGAAAGGGGATAACATTTGAAATGTAAATAAAGAAAATATCTAATAAAAAAGACTTTCATAATCAAAATTTGAAAGAGAATATTTCTGAACTGTGTCTCCTGATACTTTGAAGGCTCAACTGAAGTTCTTACAATTGAATCATCATTGGGAAAGTTATTTTACTGATAAAATCATCTGTGGATGCAAATATTTCTACTGAAACATTTTTCATCCCATTCTTCCATCTGTTAACATTGTAAGTAGACTTTTAATTGTATCTTTTAATGTAAGTATGTTCCAATGTCTTCCTTAAAATGACGTATTCAAATGCCCTTTTTCAAAAACTCCTGGCTTATAACACCATTTTGAAAGCCTTTGATCATTATGAAAAATTACCAAAATTGGAATTTTACTCAGTTAAAGATGAGACATTAAAAGTAAAAAAGGATTGGGGAGATGGTAAAGTGGATAAAGAATTGGTCCTTGGAGCATAAAGATCCAAGTTTGGGTCTGCAGAACTCACATGAAAGTGGAGGCCCACGTGCAATGCCAGCACTATGGAGACAGAGACGGTTCCCCTGGGTAAGCTGGCTAGTTAGATCAGCTGAATCAGTGAATTGAGGGTTCACCAATGAGGAGAGCTTTTGGGGCCACCTTCTAGGAATTTGACAGTGGGTTAGGACTAGGAAGTAGGCTCAAGATGTATACAGCTGAGGAATGTGTTCTTTGTATCTTGATGGGCCTTGTTAAGACCCTGAATACAGTAATCAAGGGACGTTTGTTTATGCTTTGTCCATTCCTTAAGTACTTTGTTTATGCCTTAGAACTGACCACATTCTTTGTATGTACCTAGAATGATGTAAAAGCAGACTGTAAAAGCTGCTTCAGCCTCAGCCCTGGCTGGAGTCATGCTATAATGTTGTCTAATTGTCTTTTTCTTTTCCATCCCCACTCCCTCTCTCAAGACCCAGTTGACTGACTGAGCTGGCTTGGTCATACCAAAACAAACTGCATGGACTCCACTCTATGCAGTGAAATAAAGTAGAGAGTGATTGTAGAAGATGCCTGATGTCAAACTCTGACCTCCACATATGTGCATACATGTATAATGCCAGGCAGTGGTGGCACACGACTTTAATCCCAGCACTTGGGAGGCAGAGGCAGGTGGATTTCTGAGTTTGAGGCCAGCCTGGTCTACAGAGTGAATTCCAGAACAGTCAGGGCTACACAGAGAAACCCTATCTTAGAAAACAACAACAACAACAACAACAAACAAACAAACAAACAAAAACCCAGACCAAACCAAACCAAACCAAAAACAAAAAAAAAAAACCAACCAAAACAAAACAAAAGCCACCACCACCACCACCAACAAATGCTTTCAAAGTTAGCTATGAGTTAAAATACACCCCAATAAAAGGTGTACTAAAATAAAATATGAAAAGCAGATATTAAGTCACATCATGCTTGTTCCATTTCACCATGGGAGTTGTTTGCTGAAGAGCTTCCTCTTCAGATGCATGAAACTCCAGCCCCTAATATGATTGGACTTGTTAATAGGACCTTTGAGGGGATAATTACTGTGAATAGAGGTCACCAGGATAGGACCCTAATCTGATGAGGCTGGGTATCTTTATAAGAGGAGGAAAAGAAGCCAGAAGTGACTTTCTGTGAGTACACAAAAAGACAGTGGACTTCTGCTGAAGAGGTCAGCTTAGCCATTAGAAAATTCCACTGGATAACACCCCCCCACACACACACACACACTTCCTGGAAGAGACAGGTCAGAGAGCAGGTAGGCCAGAGGGAGAGGCTGAGTAAGCCCTTACTACCTCATTCCCTAAAGACTAATCAGTTTAAAGGGCACACTGTTACACCAATAATATTGTACCTAGTTACTGATGTTCTATTCTGCCCCTGGAAACCATATAAAAACTTACCAGAGCAGGCCACTGGGGCTCGCCGCCTCTCCCTTGGGTCTGGGTTGACCCCAGTGCACTGGAACAATAAATTCCTCTTGCTTTTTGCATTGATTCTGGCTCTGCGTAGTTCACTCAGGGGGTCCCCAGTAAGCTAAGGCTTACCAGAGTCTTACACTGCAGACACAGAAAGACAGTGACTTTCCATGAGTACACAGTGAAGAGGCCATCTGAGGACACAGCAAGACAGTGGTGGCCTTCTTCGAGGCAGGAGAAAAGCCTCTCCAGACACTAAGGCTGCCAACACGTTGTTCTGCCTTTTAACCTCCAAAACGACAGAAAACAAGCTTCCCAGTTTGTAGTACTCTGTTATGGTGGCCAGAGTGGGGTTCTACATGAGCTAGGTAGCTCACATTCGTCTGTTTCTTTGTCTACTTTGCTTCTTTATTTCAGAAAAAAGAAAAATTTCCTCCTCACAGGATTTTGGGGAGGATTAAATGCAAAATGAACTTAAAGCCCATCACATGTGGTGTGGCAGATTTTTACAATACATAACCCTGAAATTTTGCCCCAGGTCTTCTGGGCAGATGTCAGACTGACCTACTACAGTTAGATGCTGCCCACAGCAACAGGGTCCTCTAAGCATTTCCCTTAGGTTCTTCTCCTGACATCTCTCCCCACCCCACACAGCTGTCATTTGAGATCCTAGTGGCATTGCTCAGACTGTCAACTGCTTTTTTTTTTCCAGCTGCATCCACCTTACTTCTTAGTGTTGTCTCTTCCCCGAGCATGCTATGATGTAACAGTTATGTGCCCCGATTGATTGAATCGTGTGGCCTAATGTCGAGTCAGCATCCTACCCGTTTTCTGCAATGCTCTCCCTTCTGTCCTGGGCTCTCTCTGGACAGCCTGTGTGCTGAGGTTAAATCAGCATGCAGCCTTCTCCACTTAGCACTTACCCATTGGGGGATGCTCCAGTGCTTTCTAACTGAAGTGTAAAAAGGGACAGAGGGTAGTGGATCAGCCTGTTTTGAAACTGCACTTGTAAAGCAAATAATGATTTGGGTGCTATTCTTTAAGCTTATGAAGCTTATTTGAGTTGGATGTTGGAGGCAATTCTGTGTGTTTGGGGCCCTGGTCACAGCAACTGAATCAGATCTCTTAGACTCTACCTCCTCTTAGCACACTGTGATTAGTTTGAGCAATGAGACCTGCAGTGGTCTCTCTGAGGCTATTTGGACCATTTGCCAGTAGTGCTTGTCAAGTTTCTAATGGATCTTGTTTATATTGGTTTTATGTCCTCACAAATGACATAAAACAGCATACACATATTGTTTCAGGGTTTCTGTTATAAGAAGTTAAAAACTGAGGGGTGTGTAATGTACAAGAGACACGTGTGGCTCTTCTTCCCCTCCTCTGTTCCAAATCTCTCCTCTAATATCAGCATCCCCGCAGGCTGGAATTGTGTCACCAGAAGCTGTGTGCCTCTTAGCCACGAGTTTCACACACAGAGAGAAGTTGGTCTGTGGCCTTCACTTCCAGAAAAAAAAAATGCCTAAAAAGATTTTAATGTGTCTATGTATCATTAAAAAAAAAAACAAAAACAAAAACAAAAAACCAACTACACTTGCTGCAGGCTACAAAACCCCAATGAAGAATAACTTAAACCCCTGGATTTTATTCTTCTCAAAGATCAAGCTGTCCAGAGGCAAGTGCCTGCTCTGTGGTCCACTGGTGCCCACGGGTCTTGCCCTGCAGTTTCAATGGATAATAGAGATCTACATGTCATATGCTTGCTTGACAGTGTTTTAATTTTGCTGCTCTCTAAAGCAAAACCCAAGCCAAAGGCGTGTGTGTAGAATATACTGGGCTGTGGGGTGCAGGGCCAGGGACCTGGAGGATGATACTGGAGGAAGAGAGAAAGCTGATAGAAAGGTCATAATGGACTGAGAAAATGCTACGGTGCCTTGGTTACTTTTGTCTTTACTGTGACAGAATTTCTCACAAAGCAACTTAAGGACAGAAAGCTCTACTTCAGCTCATAGTCTGAAGATATTGGAAGATAGATGAAGGTTTTCTATCATGGCAGGAAGGCACGGAAGCAGATGCATTAAGCAAATGGTCACATTGCTTCTGTATTTGGGACACAGAGAGCAATGGATGCTCATGCCCAGCTTGCTTTCCCCTCTTCAGACAATCCAAGTCCCTGCCCATGGAACAGTACTGTCTGATCTTAGGGTCCATCTTCCCCAAATCAGTTAATCCAATCAACTGAATCCTAACACGTGTACCCAGAGGCTCCTCTCCTAGGTGTCTTTAGATCCTGTCACAATCACACTTACTATTATAACCACCAGAGCGTGATGTGCTAGATTCTGCTGGGATCTCTTCAGAGGCCCTGTGAGATAGACTTCAGACTGTTTTTCCTGAGGAACCAAAAGGGAGCGTTCTCCATCAACATTCCTGTCTCCTCCTGACAGTGATCAGTTTATAGCCCCTCCCTGTATGTATATATGCATGTATATATGTATGTATGTATGCATGCATGCCTAATTCATGGTTTGCAGCTACACAGTATTTCATTTTATAGATGATCAGCTATTTACCTACTAATGGGTGCTTATGTTACCTACATCCTATTAATTGTCTAGAGATGGGGATTGAACTCAGGTCTCACACATGCTAAGTAAGTTCTAGCCTACTGAACTGTATAGTTCACAGCTCTGGTTTTATGTGGAGACACATATGTGTTGGAAGGGGCACAGCTTTGTGAGAGGTTTGAGTCTAGAACTGAGGGTACCTCTTTTATCCCATTTTGAGCTATGGCACTTTTTAAATATAGCCATGTTTCATCTTGTCAAAGTGCAATTATCTCATACTAACCTATTCAGAACAAAAATAGAAAAGAGATAAAAATAGCCCCGTAGTAGCCAAATAGATGCCAGACAACCACAGGGTCCCAGATGGAGCCCACAGTTACATGCACAGTGTCACCATTGTCTTAAACCTCATGGACTTTACTCATGAGAGAGTCCTTTATTAGGATTTCCTTTAACCTCATTTTACTGAAAATTCTAACGAGTTTGGTATCCTAGTTACTATTGCCACAGCAAGGAGAAGGGGAAGGAAGTTGCTTGAGGAAGTCTCACCAGCAAAACCAAAATCAGAAAGCGACTGCAGACAGAGACAGGAGAGGAAGGGGCAAGCAGGAGCAGTGCCGTAGGAGTGGCTGAGACTCACAGAAGCCAGGCGTTCTGTCACACCACAGCACAATGGAGGAACTGAGGTTCACAGTCAGAAACAGCTGTCAAAGGTGCTTTCAGCACACTCTTTAAAAGGCAGGGAAATGAATAATTTATTTTGGGCTATTATATCTTTCCATGTGGTATTGACTGGATCTGATTATCTTTTCCGTGAAATATGTTTTTACAGCGATTTCCCAATAGATAGGGTTAAAAAGATGAGAAACGTTGATTGTAAGGCCCCAGGGAGATTTCCTTTCCAAGTGGCCATTTTCCATGGAGTATTAGCCAAGAAATGTCATTCAACTAGACAGAGGAGGAGGGCAGGTGGTGGCTTCTCAACCCTCCCTTTGAGCCCTGCAGCACTGAGGGCACTAAAGAAATTAAATATTTTAAAAATATTTTCTATAAAATTTAATTACAATTTAGTGTGTGTGTGTGTGTGTGTGTGTGTGTGTGTGTGTGTGTGTGTGTGTATGCATGCACATGTGTGTGGGCATATGTGGATGTCTATTCTCTTCTTTTACTACATGGGTCCTAGGCTTTACTCAGGTGGCCAGGCTTGGTAGCAAGTGCTTTCACCCAGTAAGCCGCCATCTTGCCAGATGGAATACGATTGTATTTCTGTTAGTCAGACCCTTATCTATGGAGATGCCCGCAGTTGCCTAGTTAACTATGGACTCAAATAGTCATCCACACTTACTGAGTACTGCCTCTTTAACCATGAGGCAGAAGAATGAATAAGATACAGTTACTTAATATGTACAAAGAGCTGTCTTCACTTTTACTGTCATCAAGTTGGCCCCCACTTCAATTCTTTGTGATTTCTAGGTAATTACAGCTGAGGTTTTTTTTTTTTTTCCTTCCTTCCTTTTTCTTTTTTTTTTGTCCTTTTTCTTCCTTCCTTCCTTTCTTTTTGTTCTTTTGTTTTATTTATTTATTTATTTATTTATTTATCTATTTATTTATTTTAAAGACTGAACTTGCTCTATAGACCAGGCTGGCCTTGAACTGACCTTGAATCCACCTACCTCTACTTCCCAAATATTAGGATTAAAGTTGTGAGCCAGCACCTCCTGGCTCTAGAGCTGAAGTTTTCAACAAGTGTGTGTAAACCATCGCTGCACTGGGCACTAAGAAGAGTGTGGAAATAGACTCCCTAGGCCCACCCTAGATATTTTGGTGCTGCAGTCTGAAGAAGCTATGGGTATCATTTTGTGTTTATGTGTGCATGGGTATGTGTGAAAGCTCTCATCATCATTTTCCCCTTGCTTTAGAGGGTGAAATAAGTATGACCCCCCCCCAAAAAAAAGGTAATAATAGAAGTCTGAAGTCCAAACCTTTTTTTTAAAATATAACTTGTAAAATGTTATTTGATTACAAAATAAAACAATAACGAGTTAAGAAAAAAGAGCCGCTCCAGAACATTTACATTTAGGAATTTACATAGCACTTCCCCGAATATTGCTCTGAGTAAAAAGAGAGACTAGAATTGTGAAATGTTCAGAATGGGAACCGAATGGGAGTGGCAGATGTCAAGACGCTAGAGAGCAGCTAAGATGGCATTCAGTGGGAAACCTAGAGTCTCTAAATATTCACTTACGTTTATGTTATATGAATGAGTGTTTGCCTGTGTTCATGTATGTGTTACATGCATACGTGGTAGGGTTTGGGTATTGAATACACCTCAGACTTCATGGTTGCTAGGCAGCGCTTGAACACTGAGCTTTTACATTTTGGGTATGCTTGATCACAGGTCTTACCACTGAATTGTAGGCCGCACATTTCCGAACCAAGGTACAAGAGTCCGTGTGTAATCAATCCTTAACTTCTGTCTTCCTCTGAAGTTGTAATCTTAAAAGCCACATGCGGAGATGGTGGAACTATTTTATGCAACTGATATAGTGCTTTGTGTGAGCAAGAAATTAAAGTTTGGGGTCAGGGGAGATGGCTCAGCAGTTAAAAGCACTGCTCTTCCAGAAGGCTTAGGTTTGCTTCTCAGCACCTATGTTGCATAGGTCAGAACCACCTGTAACTCCAGCTACAGGGGAGGCTCTGGCTTCCTCAGGCACCTATAACCAGGTATATACACCCCCATGTACATAATTAAAAAAGAAATTAAAGTTTGTCAGGTTACATGCTCATATTTCAATGTAACACAGTCTATCTTTGATCATGTTTTATAAAATTTGGTTTTCTGAGAGTAACTTTATCTATACTCTCATCAGCATACTGTGGAAGTGAAACTGCAGGAAGAGAGAAGGAAGGAGAAATAAACTGAGCCCTTCAGTGTTCATTATTTTGCCTGCTTATTGCCAGAAAAATATCCCTGAATTTTCATTAACAAGATGTACCAGCCCAGGCTATGCACATCCATGAGTGCGCTGGCAGATCTGAGGGTCTGGAGAAGAGCTCTCAGGTACTCCTTCATTGCTTTTTGGTTAGAAGATTTGTCTTAATTTTGTTAATCACTGACAAAAAACAAACAAACAAACACACCACCACCACCAAAAAAAAAAAAACCAACCCAAAATTGCTTGTTTTTTTCTCATATGCAGTTCCTAGTCTGTAATATACAAATGTATATAAGGCATAAGTCAAATATTAGAGATAGATAGGTATGCTAAGTAGAATCTTCTAAAACATTTGAAAATGCAACAATGGCATCTAATACCTTGTATGCTCATTGAAAAAAATACAAGAAGTTATCTAAAAAATAGAAATTGCAATGCCGGAGCAATGGCTCAGGGGCTAAGAGCTCATGCTGTTCTTGCAGAGGACCTGGTTCAGTCCCCAGGACCCTTATGGCAGCTCACAATTATCTATAATCCCAGTTCTAAAGGATCTGATCTCCTGACGCCTATAGGCACAAGGCAGACATGTGGTACACATATATACACGCAGGCAAAATAGTCATGCACATAAAATAAAAAATATAAATTCTTAAAAAATAGTATTTATTGACAGACTAAACATCACTATCTCCTGAATTTCTTCTCCAAAAGGCTATTAATGTGATTTATCACAGTTCATCATGGCATATTTCCACCAAAATGATAGAATAAAAATAAAACAAAGCCAACTTAATTCTGCATTAAGTTACCTATAGATGAAACTGGTCTACTCTTAATGGCAGTTTTCATATTCAGTATGTAATAGAACAAGCCATGTATTAGTTACTATGTATTGAAACCAGTCATGACATGCCTATGGGAGTATTTAAAGGTATACGTCATATTTTTGAAGTGCACAGAATACAATGAGAGCGTATATAGAGTCAGCTTATGGATCCTCTCACCCTACCAGCCAAGCGACTCTGTGCATCATTTAACTTCCCTGAGCCTCAGTTTCTCCTTCTGAAGAGTGAAGACAACAGAAGTTATTGGGATGAGCATTGCAAGTGCTATTATATTGCATATAAATTGCTCACTAAATATTGTTTGGACAGGTTTAAGAGCGGTCTCAGTTGATACAGGTAAGCTTCTCAGTGTCTTCAAATGCCTGAAGACAACTCACTTCCTCTCATTTTCAGGTCTCTTGTGTGAGGGATAGAACAGTTATGGTCATCTGAGGGATTTGTCTGGAAGATTGGACCACAGAGAGCCTCACACTCCGTTACTGTCTGAACGGTTACACTAGGCGATGTTATGAGAACTCCAAACTGAAAGGTACTGTTTCATTTACCTATAGGGCATAGATAGCCAAAATATTGCCAGTTTCTATGTTCTTCTACTTCTTAAACACTGATTTTTTTTTTCCTGAACTACAGGTTCCTTTGAGGTACCAGGGAATTCTGGTATATTAGCCAGTATTTTGGTGTGCCCACTTTTAATGCCCAGAGTTCATGAATCAGTTCATGGCACCAGGACTCGTGAATGTCTGTCTGTTGTTGCTATTCTGATTTCACTTGTTGGTATTGGATTTTACCCACAACCCATGTTTTGGCTTTTCTAGGCCATGTTGATACAGAGGACTAGATACGCTTGTGGGAACTTCAGCTCTGAGGTTGTGTGCCATTTGACCATTGCTAGTTGCATAAACTTTTGTGAGCAACTTTTTCTTTTTTGTCTGTTTAGTAGGCAGAATAATGAAATCTTTCTTTCAGCATTGAGGGCTGAGGAAGAGAATGAACAGGAAAATTTCAACACATAGACACACAGTAAACTCAACTCAGTGAATGTTTAGTGTTGCTATCATTGTTTGTATCAATAATTTATTCTTAACCAAACTTCATAGTTTAGTAATTTAGTTGAGTTTTCATCTCCTTCAATTAATCATGTCATCCTTTTGTTTTAAGATGGAAAAAACATTTTTCTCAAGGAACTTTTTTGTTTGCTGATATCTAGTAGGCTAATCTTCCCGATTTCCCTTTGACCCACTCCCTGTATTATCCATTGCAATACAATAAACCTATGTGATATATGTTTCATCAGCTTTATAGATAGTAAAAAAAAAAAAAATCTACTTGCTTCTGCTGCTGGAAATCTGGCTGTAGCAGCTGGTAGAACTTCCAGGGGACCAACTGCCTGAGTCTGAAGGACTCAATGTACCGAATCTTCCGAGAGAGAAAACTTTCCTTGATGGAGCTGTGTTTGCTCTAGAGACCAGGGACTTCCTTGACACCTGTGCGCTTGTCAGGCACCCCTTTCTCCTTGGTTAGTCAGGCTATTAGGATGTGCTGAAACATTGTGTTGTTCTTTCCTTGGATTTTGTCAGCTGGGTGGATGCCAAGAAGGGAAGGTTAGCATCTGGTGGAAACTGAAAAGTGAGACAGAATTAAAGCCTACCAGCAAACAGAGGCTCGGAGGAGGGGCACGGAGGAGGGGCACGGAGGGCTCAGTAAAGAAACTACAAGGCTGGGATCAGAATGCTCACCTGCCATCTTCTGCTCTCAATTGCTGTTAATGCCTCTGTCTATGTTTGTAAATATCTCCTTTGCTTCTAGGGTGTTTTCACATATATATATATACCAAATGGCAAGAGTTCACAGAGCTTAGTCAGGGAGGCCAGGGGAGTTTTACAGAGAAGGCAATGGGTTTTTCTAAACAGTGGTGATATGGGATCTGGGACACATATCCTGACCTCTGGGCTTTGGCTAGACTGATCACTTTCCTACACAGAGAGTGGTGTGGTTGGAGGCCGGTGGGACCATCAGGTAGATTGCCCCTGTTTTTCTAAGATCTCACCATTTGAGTCAGGTATTTTATTTGGCCACTCTCTCTCTCTAAGTTGTCTCTTGGAAAAGCAAAGAATCTACAGGAGTGTGGGTCAATATTCCAGGTAATTTCTCTCTGATCCCAATTGCATCTGGCCATTAAGGATAGAGATAAGGGTGGCAGGTAAGGAAAGAATCTCTGGAATTTATTTCTCTGTCTAGAATGGGCAGTTCCCAGGAACCTTACTAGTTTACCATTCTTGCATCAAAGATCATTTCAACTCAGTGGCTTAAACAACAACAACAAACCAAACCAAACCAAACCAAACCAAACCAAACCAAACCAAACCA
>JADRCD010191140.1:0-17229 GCA_019843815.1 Montemys delectorum | reverse complement strand
CAAACCAAACCAAACCAAACCAAACCAAACCAAACCAAACCAAACCAAACCAAACCACAGCACATTGATTATTTCACAGACTTCCTGTGTGAGGACCCAGAAGTGGCTTAGTTGTCTTAATTTGCTCTCTATTACTGTGATAAATATCAGGACCAGAAGCAGCTTGGGGAGGAAAGTATTTATTTCATCTGAACAGTTTACAGTTCATCGTGAAGGAAGCCAAGGCAGGAACTAGAGGAAGGAACCCAGAGGCTTGAACTGAAGCAGAAGCCGCAGAAGAACAGTGATGATTGGCTTGCTCTCCATGGCTAGCTCAGGACCATCCGGCAGAGGATGGCGTCACCCACAGTGGGCTGAGCCATTCCATAGCATTCATCAATCGAGACAATGTCTCCATAGATTTTTTTTTTCCTACCAGAAGCCAGATGGAGGCAATCCCTCAATTAGAATTTCTTCCTTCTAGATGATTCCAGCTTGTGTCAAGTTGACAAAACTCTTAACCAGCCAACTTGAATTTTCTGCTTAAGGTCTCAAAAATTGGCCACAAAAATGCTGGTTGTACTACATTCCTTTCTAGAACTTGAGATCCCCCTCCAGGCTAACACAGTTGATAGCAGATTCTGGCTTTTTGGTTGTAAGACTGAGGTCCTCAGGCCACTGGGAGCCACTCTGTCACGTGGCTCTAACCACCAGCAGGCCTTAGCACAGCTTGCTTTGGCTAGATCCCCACTCCTTCCCTCTCCAGTTTTTAAGACTGGGTGTTGCCTGAGTAGAATACAATTCTGGGAATGACATTTTGAGGTTTCACAAGAAAATCTAGATCACGAGGCGAAGCAGAGCCCACATCTTTGCTGAGAAGCAGCCCATAGGAACTGGGGTTGGCTGTCTCCTTGGACAGGGTGACTTCTTTAGTTTTTCAAAGCTTCAGCCCGACAGTAATGCTGTGCAGGCGCTGTCGTCCAGACAGTAATGCTGCGCAGGCGCTGCCGTCCAGGCTGCTTTGCTCAAGCCACGTTGCTCACTTGTCTATTTCCGGTATTTGAGTTTTTGACCTAGGATTATATTTTTGAAGAAGCAGAGGAAACTATGTAACTCTGGGAAGTGAACTAAGGAGGGAGGCTCTGTTGAGAAAAAGGGATGAACCGAGGTAAACTGGCTTGCAAGCCTTCTCAGTGCCTAGTTACAATATAAAAGAGCTGGGTTGAACTGTAGCCGGTTTTTTCCTGGCTCTGCTCTCCCTGGCCAGCACTCCAGCCTGTAACTGAATCTCTGTGACTTTTTGTTCCTCCTTTGGGATAGATTTCCTTTCCCACAGCATTTGTGATGCTCATAGGCTTGGCTCTTGACCTTGAGATCTGACATTTGACAACTGACCACCGCTCTCACAGTTCGTGAAAATTTAGATAACAAAACCATTCACAATTAGACATTTGCCTCGAAGCAACTACGGACCCAGGAAATAAGGGCCAGTTTAAGGAAAGGTGTTAACAATTATGGCTCATTAAGCAAGCTAGGTTCTGGGAAATAGTTCAGTTCCAGCAGAAATAGTCTCAGGGAGTGTGGGAAATCCAGACATGCAGATTAGATCATCCCAGTAGGAAGAGGGATGATGTAGGTAGTGCACTGGTACCCTACAGCACCTTCTTTCTGGCTTCCTGTCATTTGCAGACCCAGGGGAGTCAGGGCCTCTCAGACTGCTTGCTGACTAACCACAGTAGCTGAAGATCAGTGCCTTATCTCAAATTAACATGTAAATACACATGGGACTGGCTACACACCTCTGTGAAATGTGGGGGTTCAGTAAGTGTGTGAATAAGAAAACCAATAAGAATGGGATCGTCCCATCCCTGTTAACACTTTGCTAACCTGTTGTTTCAAGTCACTTGGATACATTTGGCCTCTCTCACCTTTTCCAAGAACACAGAGAAAGGGCTGGCAAGATGGCTCAGCGGGTTAGAGCACTGACTACTCTTCCGAAGGTCCTGAGTTCCTTCGGATCCCAGCAACCACAAGGTGGCTCACAACCACCCATAATGAGATCGGACGCCCTCTTCTGGTGCGTCTGAAGACAGCCACAGTGAATTACGCAGGAGCGAGCGGGGACAGCAGAGGTCCCGAGTTCAATTTCCAGCAGCCATACACATGATGGCTCACAGTCATCTGTACAGCTACATTATACTCATACACATAAAATAAATCTTTAAAAAAAGTAACACAGAGAGAAACTCGCCCATCTCTTCTCCTATTCTACTGAACAAGGCATCATCTATGACTGTAGCTTACAAGGGGTGTATGGTACAGAACATCTCTTATGTTTCAACCCAAAGCAAATTCAATGCCTACCTTGTCTTGGTTTAAAATAAAAACTCTGGTAGCTCAGTGGAATGCTTGCCCAGCATGTGAGAGGCCTGGGTTCAGTCCTTAGTCCTGCAGAAATAAATACAATACAAACTATAATTCATATAAAAAATCTCTTCGACATGAAAGTAGGAGTGAGTGTATGTGGGGAGGGAGGAGCTTAGAATGGAAGGGGCGGGAACACAGGGCAGTGTGATCAAAGTTTAGTGATCACATATATGAAAAATGCCGTAATGAAATGCATTGTTTTGAATACTAACTGAAAAAAAAAATCAATAAAAATGAAAGGAAGAATCTGTTTTAGTTGTTTGAATTTTCTGATTCTGAGACACATTTGTTGTAGCCAAGGAAGATTGCTAGTAGCCTACAGGTGTGGCAGCTTGGATTTTAACATGACGCTAACCTGTCTGAAAATTCAGGAAAACTTTAAGTGATCTAATATTTCACAGTAAAAAGAACATGTGATTTATGGAGTGGTGGCTCTCCACAATACAGCATAGTGTATATGATTTGTCAATCATGCCTCGAAAAGTCTGGAGGGGAAAAAGGAAACTATTTTATGAAGCAGGTCCTCTAAGCAGGACTTTGCCTTTCCTCTATAAATAGTTGTTGACACATATTTTGGCAACTTAACTAATATACTTTAGTGTCTTTCTTTTTGTAATATACAACCTTGGTTCAGTTTAATGATCCAAGGAAGCCTTTAAGTATTTCCTTGGTAGCCTTAAAGAAAGCAACTCATGTCAAAGGCCAGTGTGGTTATATTGGCTATGTCTTCTTAAACTACACTTCCTTTTATTTTTAAGACATAGTTTCTTTACTGAGCCTGCAATGTACTTGGACCACAGCTGAAAGCCATTCTCTCTCTCTCTCTCTCTCTCTCTCTCTCTCTCTCTCTCTCTCTCTCTCTCTCTCTCACACACACACACACACACACACACCCACCCTCTCTCTCTTTCTCACATACACACACCCTCTCTCTCTCTTTCTCACACACACCTCTCTCTCTCACACACACATACACACATTTTATCAGCTCTGTTCTTTTAAAGAACTTAATACAAGAGGTGATGTTAATGATTTGAAGCATCCTACAAGCTATCCTGTCTCCCTGTCACTTGACTTCATCCATCCCCATAGACCTATGCTAAGCTCAGGCTCTATAATTTTAATATCCTTTATTATATACCTCTTCATTCCTCTACATTGGGCAGCTAGAAGATTTTTGTAAAGAGGAAAACCTGATCACACCTCTTTGAGCCCTTCTTGTAAAATCTCTGCTCTTGGGTTACAAAGTCCTTTATGATCTGGCTCTTTTTCCTTTTAAGACCCACGTCTGGATATTTGTGTCCTTACTCTCCATTGTCTTAACTTCTTGGTTGCATGTTGGAATCACCTGATGCCCAAGTTTCACCTATCATGTTAGAACCTTGGAGGCAGGAGTCAGCAGGGAAGGTTTTGTAAGCACCACCAGTGACAATAACACACTCTCTAGCAATTCTGATGAATGGCCAAGGTTGAGGTCTATTTCTTCACAGATAAGACTGGGCAGAGCATGTAGACTGTGGAAGGACCTGCTTCCTGCTCTCTGTCTCTGACTGGGACTCTCTACCAGACACTACTGTCCTCTCATCCCTTTTCATCTGGTTGACTTCTGTGTGGTTTTCAGAAGGTGCCTGTTACCATCTACCTAGTGCCTAGAAAGATTCTCATATTGGACTTTTAGTAAATCTTTATTGAATGATTGGCTAAATTTAAGTTTGATGACTAAATCACAGTTATCCTGCATCCAAAGGATACCTACGTTCAAATCTCCTAGATGATGGTGCCTAACAAAGCTAAGACTGTGTTCAAATTAAGAATTTAGATCTGGGGATCCTATCTTCGGTTGTCAAGTGGACCCAAAGTAATCACCGGGGTCCTTTTAAGAGGGAGGCAACAGCACTGGACTGAGGAAGAGGAGGCAAGAAGTAGAGGTCAGATAGATAATGCTGTGCTCCTGACTTTGAAACTATAAAAGCTGTGAGTCAAATTTCCAGAAAATGGACAAGCTATGACCAATTGTTCTCTAGAGTCTCCAAGGACAGAATGTTCCTGCCAACATTTTTGACTTTAGATAAGTGAAATCATTCTTTTGCCCACCTACAGAAGTATAAGATGATACATATGTGACAAATGTTAATTGTCTTAAATGACTAAGTTTGTGCTAATTTGTTATAGCAGCCACAGGAAACTTATAGAGATAACAATCTCTTTTTTCTCCCAAAGATGTTATATGACTTTTATCTATGTTGATGTTACTTTCTGAACCTCAGTTTCCCCATGTGTAGTGTGGGCTATTATGAGGTTTAAGTGACGCAATGAATTAACATAGCCTTTTACGAAGCAAGTTCGCAATAAACTATTCTTATTACTCTATTGAAGCCCTCTAAGCAACACCATTATATTTGCTGAAGGAGATTAAGATGGAGATATAATTCCTCATACGCCATCTTAGCATTTCCTTCTCACCTGTGGACTTGATCCCAGAGAAAAGGGATCCACCAGCATGTCCCAAGATGCCAGCAGCCATTCCTTCTAGCAGCCCCTGGTTCCATCCCAAGGGAGGGTGTACTTCCTACACTTCTCCTTGACTGCCAGCTCTTCTGGGTCTGGTCCTGTTGATAAGCAGCTCCAGCTCCAGCAAGCGTGAGTCCTTCTGCTGCCTTGGAAAGGGTGATTGAAAGGCAAGTGCGTGCTTTGAAGCTGGCTGACTCACAGACTGGTTCCTAAATCCCTGGAAGGATGACACGGCTGTGGTGACTTCTCTTTATGACTGTAGAGCCATGACACTCTACTCAATGTCCCCAGACCTCAGCTTAGCCTCCTGTGAATAGACCCATCTCAGTATTGACTTTAAAAGACTGTCCTGAAGATGAACAGAAAGGTGGTCCTCAAGCAATTAGTCCTGGGCCCCACCCACAAGCTGCACTCTAAGTGCCTCAGCATCAGTTTGAACAACAACGATGATGAGCAAGTATAACCCAAGACAGTTACTTTGCAGTGTTTGGTGTTAAGAGAGCCTCTGATACTCTGAAATCCTCCCTAGTGCCACAAGGAGCATTTGTTATGTGCATGCCAGAGAGCTAAGGGTACTTACCATATTGGAAATCAAAACAGAAATATTGAGAACTTTTCTAAATTCATGTGAGAGAGTGACAAACCCATTATATGCTAACATGTCTATAAATGTAGTTCATTTCTTTCCAATATAAATTATTCAAGTGACCTTCTTTACATATCTGCAAATGTCAACATCTGGCTTAAGAGAAAACCACTGGGGACTGGAGAGATGGCTCAGTGGTTGAGAGCATTGGCTGCTCTTCTAGAGGTCCTGAGTTTAATTCCCAGCAACCACATGGTGGCTCATAACCATCTGTAATGGGATCTGACACCCTCTTCTGTGTGTCTGAAGAGAGTGATGGTATACTCATATAAATAGAACAAATAAATCTTGAGGGGGGGCATTGGATGTTATATTTGCTTCTATGTATATTTTGATGCAGTCTCACAGGCCAGGGAGGCTCTGGGAAAATCTACCATGCATTTTACCATAAGAGTAAAACACAAACAATATCTTGGCCTATTTTGTCTACAAATGACCTGAAGGACTCTCAGGGGGCCCCAGAACACTCTTTCAGAACCACTGACTTATAATATTTCAGTCTGGCTACATGTATCATAAGTTAAGATCGCCTATCACCTTCAACTTGATATAGGCAAAATTAAACAGTCAATACCGTATCTCTGGTAGTGTGCAATGTCAGAGGTTTTCAGTCTCTGCCAACAAGATATAAGATGCTCTATCAGTTTATGAAGTACTATCAGAAGGCTTACATTCTACCCCTCCTGCTGAACTCTTTAGGAGAACTAAGAGACAAATTGATATAGCACATAATTGAATGTTACAATTAATACTATAATGAACAGTATTAGTGTAGAACACTGCAATGAAAGTAATATATTCTTACATTACTGAACACTGCAGTTAAAAGTGAACTAATCAACTCCCGGGAGCCCAGGAGCTGAAACCATATAACCCCATATAATAACAGTGACAAGAGGTTCAAGTCTACATGAAGTTTGGAGGTACATGGAACAAAGTTATATGTCATTGATGGGCATGCCTCCATGCTGGAAATCTACAATCATGCTCAGAATGAGAAATAAAACACTCAAGATAATGGGACCTTTGGTCTTTTTCTCATTCTGAAGGATGAAGACATAGTGAACCAGGAGAAGGCTTAGAGGATTTACTCACATCTGCAGTGTTTTATCTCTTCCTAAAAATGTGAATTTAAAAATTGTCTGCTTGAGCTCTTATTTTCCAGTGGAAGAGAATACACAAGAAAACAGGCCATGATAGCAACTCAAAACTCGCTGCAAAAGACTTCTAGCTGGGCAGTGGTGGCGCATGCCTTTAATCCCAGCACTTGGGAGGCAGAGACAGGCAGATTTCTGAGCTTGAGGCCAGCCTGGTCTACAGAGTGAGTTCCAGGACAGCCAGGGCTATACAGAGAAGCTCTGTCTCAAAAAACAAAAACAAACAAACAAACAAACAAAAAACGAAAAACCAAACCCCCCCCCCCCCCCAAGAAAAAGACTTCTAGCTCCTTTACTCTTGTTGGCTATGGACAGGTTCATTTATAGGCAGGTGGATCCAAAATACTCATTTGTAAGAAATTATTTGATACTAACCATGGATGTCCCATGAAACAGATTAAAACCTTGCCTAAAGGTTGATATAAGGTATGTCTGCTGGTCCCAAGGAACCTTGCTAACTTTTATTTCCTTCCTTCCCTGCCCCCCTTTTTTTGAGGCAGGGTCTCAATATGTAGCCCTAGTTCTACGTAGATCAAGCTGGCCGGGAATTCACAGACATATCTCTGCCTCTGCTCCCAAGTGCTGGGATTAAAAGTGTCACCAACATGTCTTGCAGAACCCTGTTATCTTTATCAGGGGCCTGAGAGTGAAGAGGAAAGCTTGAGGCTGAGAAGAGCTCATTGAGAAACTTCCTTCTGACGTGGAGAACTGGACATATGTCCTTACCCTGTAGTGTTGCTCTGAGAGTCCCTCTAGCTTCCATGCCAGCCAAGGAGTAGGAAAGGAGGTTGTAATGTTTTGAATATGTATCTCAAAGTCTAAGTGCTGGAACTTAATCCCCAATGCAGTGGGGCTGAGAGGTGGGACCTTTAATAGATGTTAGGTCCTGAGAGTTCTCTCTTCAGAAGTGGATTTCTGCTGTTCTCACTGCTGTGGAGTAGGCTACTTATTGCAAGAGGGTTTCCTATAAACCTAATTTTCTTTAACTCTACGTGTGATAATCTTCTGACGTTTAGCAGAAAGGCTTTCTGCCAGATGTAAACCCTCGGGATTAGACTTCACAGCCTTCGGGGCTGTGTGTTGGATAACTTTTGTTCCTTAAAGGTACCTCGTCTTGGGTCTTCTGTAAGAGCAAGCAAAGTAGACTAAATAAGGGATTGCCTCATTTCTGAGCCTGCCAAGGTCAGCTAGAGTCCGATTCACAGTTTAGGAGCATAGTCTTGGGTTTTTATTTTGGGGGGTTGATGGTCTAGGATTTGAGGGTGTTGTGGGGTGTCAAACCTGCCAGCTCAGATTTCTGAGAAGGACTGCTTCTTGAGCGTCTTTTAGCTGTAGAGTCACCCCTCATTGACTTTGACAAATTATTTAACTTCTTGCTTACTGCCACACTGTTTCTGACCTGACTTTTTAACTCCTTTCCTCTCTTCTGCTCTCCTCAGTGCCTGACACAAGCACCCATCAGGGACTAAACAGAAAAAAAGCCTTCTCTAATGTGTGGTATGTATTGGTTCTAATAGGCTCTAGAACATACGACCAGCTGGTTCAAGACACCCACTAAATGATTTTTCACATTTTCTCAATAAAGATAAAGCATAGAAGAAACGCTGTTTATTTTCAGCCAAGTTTGCTCCTAGTTTAGAATATTGTTCTTTAGTACACATTACACTGACACGCAGCTGTATATTATAGGGACTCATTCACTGATTTTAGTATGTTTGCTAAGGATGTACGCATTTCTGTAGGTGCCTGTTCTGTGTTTACACCTTTTTTTTTTTTTTTTTTTTTTTTTTGGTCTGTTTTGAGGGTCTTGTAGTTTTAGTCCAGCTTGGCCTTGAACTTGTCCCACTGCTTCAGTCTCCCAAGTAGCTGAGGTTATGGGCACGTACCACTATGCCTGGCCAGTCACAGTTAGGTTTAACTCTGGATAGTAGCATTATATTGTAATACTCATTAATGGGGGAGAGAAGGTGTGCTCTGAGCTCTTAGGGAGAACACCAAGACCTCAAAACATAGTGACAAGAATGAAAGGGGACAGTAGCTATAGTTATTTGTAGTAGATAACGTAAAGGCTGGCTCCATAACCTAGTCTTCATTTTGGGTATAAGATGCTCAGTCTATCTAACAGAAGCCTGGGCCACTCCTGTGGCACCTGCCATCTCTTTTCTACTTAGAGACAAATGTTCGCTTAGTTGATAACTGCATCTCAGAATGACAGGATGACAGGCAATGTAGGCAGCTTTATTTAGAGAAACTTAATGAATTCCAGGCTCTTTCCTTATCACGTCGGTAGCCCTTGGAGCATGGAGAGGGAAGAGCGGGCTTGAGCAAGGTCTTTAGGACGACGCACCTAGAAAGGGCTCCCGCCATTTATTAATAACACTATAAGATTTCTTTTAAACAGAGGGTTACCACTGTTTTTAAAGTCAGTTTAGTGCCCGACATGTGCTCTGAAGGTACAGAGGAATGACATTTTTCCCCTGAGGTTGCTGAGTCTGCACAACAGAAGATGTTAAATTGAGAAAGAGTACAAAGGGAGCATGAAGAGCCAAACCCACACTAGCCTGATGCTCAAGACGAAGTGGATACAAGTTCTCCTCCCAAAACTAGTCAAGATTTAAAATAAGTTAATAGAAAAGATGCCCAAAAGCCAGTCTTGAAGGACTTTATGCGCCATGATAAGGCGGCTCCCCCAGCTGGACTGTGGGTCATGCTAAATGTTTGAAAGGACAGAAGGACTGGGGTTGCCTTCTGTCACACTTCCCTTTGTTACTGCCTTGTAGATTCATTCCCAATTAATCCAAGATGGTAGCTGGGGAAGAAAAAGAGAGGAAAAGACACATAATCATGACAGCAGACCGGGAGGGGTAGCTTGGGTGGGTACGTGGGTGGGGGTAACTGGCTGGTAGAGTCATTTGTATTTAAGAGATGCACGCAATTTACGTATCTGTGAGCCAGAGACTCCCTAGAACATAAATTTCCCATGCTCTGCAGCAATTCATCAGTCCTAAACTTCATCTCTTAGTTATTTATGAGTTCGTAGATCTTGAGTAAATGCCAAGCAAGCTTTTTTTTTTTTTTTTTTTTTTTTTTTGTTTTTTTTTTGGTAAGTTTGGCTTTTCATTTAATAAGTTTATTTTAGAATCTTTTTCCCCCCAGTGGCTGAGTTAAATATGAAACCCTCACAATCAAAGGTGAGGGGATGTTGATGGTTGGTGGTAAACAAAACACTTGTTCCCCCAAGTCACCAACTAACACAATTAATTACAGGACAATTAAGTGAAGGAGGGTGCTGCCTCTTTCTTGGATGCCTGAACGTGAGTGTAGCTGTAGCAGATGGCAGTTTGACACATCAATGTTGCGAGGCAGTTCACTCAAGTTAAACTATCCGAGAAGTGCTAAAAATATTAAGCTCGACTTACATACTTCTGCTTCTGCTCTGACTGAAAGATGAACGCTGTAGCTGTGCAAACCAGGGACACTCCCGGCATCTGAAAGAACAAGTTGATTCCTTTAGCATTTTCAGAACGACTATTCCAATTATGTTCCTTAGAAGTTGCATAAAGAGTTCTTCATGCCACATCTATGATTTAAAAGAGTGAAGAAGATTTTTGACTTAGCCAGGCATGGTGTCACATGTCCATCATGTCAGTACTTGGGAGGTTGTGGGTGTGGGTATGGGTGTGGATGTGGAGTGTATGTGGGGTGGCGAGTTTGAGGCTGGCTTGGGCTCTGTAGAGTGTCTTAAAATTTCTTTTCTTTTCCAACTCTAAGAACACACTACATAATGTTTCAAACCCAACACTGTCTGGAAGATTCTAGATGTCACAGTAGAGTTTAATTTTGGAGTAAGAAATGCTAACTAAAATTAACTAGAAAAAGTGTAGAGGAAGATTATTCAAAGTCTCCCTACTAGATGATCTTCGAGAAGAAAATAACGACAAGAGGAGAAAACATGATCAGTGACTTCATTATAAAAAATGGGAAATTGCAGGGAAAAAACACAGCAAATCTGTTTAATTTCCAAATAATTTCTCAAAATAACCTAACCTGGATATATTGTGCAATGTTCTGTTGATAATGCTTATTTCCTTCAGTGTTTTCTTCTTCCCCCAAGTTTCAAACAAACACAAAAGAATCAAAATTATTTCTTCTATCGTATTGGATCACAATGGGGCTAATATTAGAAATCAATAGAGAGAGAAACCACAGAAATTACTTGAATATTTGGAGATAGAATAATGCTTTGTTGAATGACAATGGTTCAATTAAGAAATCTGGAAGAAAACTTTAAAAAAATTTTTTCTAGAATCACCAGAATCTCTGAGATTTGGCTAAAATAATTCTAAGAATAAAGTTAATGAATAAGAATGCTTATGTTTTAAAAAAAATCAGTATGATCTCAAATAAATAGCCCAATAATGCACCTTAAAGGCCTCTGCTCCTGGTTAGGGCACAGGACAAGGCCTGGTTGAGCAGCCACACAAGCCCTGGAGAAGTAGGAAGGAGGCCAGGCTGACTGGCTTCCCCAGGTTGAGTAGCTACTGTGGGCAGCCCACTCCAGACTCACGTCACATAAGGAGATCATCCACCTTCCCTGTTGAAGGCCAAGAAGCTGCATCTCTCTGCCGTGAGCTGAACCCAGGCTTGTCCCTTCTCTCCCATTACTGACTCTGAAAAGCATCTCTTCATAGCTCTGTAAATGACTTCAGGTAGAAATATGAAACTTGGGGGAAGAAGAAAACCACAGAAACACAGAAGAAATAATTTTGATTCTTTTGTGTTTGTTGGTACTTGCTTTGTGACATAGAATGTGGTCTGTTTTACAGAATATTCTATAGGTTGCTTAGAGAGTATGTATTCCATATCTGTTTGAAGGATGGACTATAGGTATATATATATGTGTATGTGTGTGTAGTTGATGGATAGATTCTCTCTTTCTCTCTCTCACTCTCTTTCTCTATGTATACAGATATATATATATATCTGTATACATACACATACATATATACATATATGCATACACATACATATATACATATATGCATACACATATACACTCATATGTTTTCAGATAAATCTATTAAGTATGTTTGGTCTATGATATTACTCTGAAGCTTCTTGCATGACTTTTATTTTTGATGGCCTAGCTAAACACAAGACTTGAGTATTAAAGTCATCTATTATTTTAGCAGGACCTGTCAGACCTTTTATGTCCCTTGGTGTTTGTTTTATTAAGTTGACTGTTCCAACATTTGGTGTACATCCAGTTGTTTAGTCTTTTAGGTGGGTTGATCTCTTTATTAGTATGCAGTGGTATTCAGTATATCTTTTGACTGATTTTGGTTAGAGACCTACTTTATTAGATGTTAAAATACCCATGCCAGGTTCTTTTCGGAACCCATTCACTTACTGGATTGTTTTCATCCTTTGATTCTCAGTCTGCGTATGTCTTTACTAACAAAATGTGACTCTCAGAGACAACAGGTAGAGATAGATTTTAAATGCAGTTAGCTTTTTGGTGACTTGAGGCTGTTTGCATTTGTCTTAGTTAAGAGTTTCCATTGCTGTGAAGAGATACCATGACCAAGACAACTCTTATAAAGACAAACATTTAGTTGGGGCTGGCTTATAGTTTCAGAGGCTTAGTTTATTATTGTCATGGCAGGAGGCATGTCAGCACGCTGGCAGACAAGGTGTTGGAGGAGCTGAGAGTTCTACATCTTGATCCAAAAGCAGTCAGGAGGAGACTAGAATTGTGCACTGAGCAGAGCCTGAGCACAGGAGACCTCACAGCCCTGGCCCCACAGTGACATATCTCCTCTAACAGGGGCACACCTCCTAATAGTGTCATTCCCTGTGGCCTAAGCATTCAAACATGTGAATCTATGGGTACCAGGCCTATTTAAATCACCACAGCATTTAAAGCTATTATTGAGAGAAGCTTCCTATTTCTGTAATTTCCCTCCATTGGCACTGGTTTGGTTGTTTACTTTCTCCCCTATTGATAGTAGAGATTTGGTAGTTTACTACGTGGTCATGATGATGCTCCCCAGCTTTTAATTGTTCATCTTTTCCTCTCATGAAGCTTATTCTTTCTTGTGATTTGACGATTAAGGCAATCTTACTTCACCTCTATATAAAGTAGTCCTCTAAGCATCTTCTACAGCGTCGATGAGAGGTCTGATGCTCTTTTCATGTGTTTACCTTTGTGAATTGCTGGCATTTTTCCTCTTGTGGATTTTAATGTTATTTCTTTGTGTTTTTGACATCCATTTGCTTTTGAAAATTATGTGCATCTCTCTGTGTGGGTATGTATCTGTGATTGCAGGTGCCCTTGGGGTCCAGAGATGGATCCTCCTGAACTTGAGTTACATGTAGTTATGTGCCATCTGATGTGGGTGCTGGGAATTGACTCAGGTCCTCTTCAAAAGCAGAAATGGCTTTTAATGGCTGAACAATCTCTCCAGTCTTATTTTTGAAACCTTAATTGGAATACGAGAGGTTTGTCACCAATTATGCCAGCTTGAAGTTCTTGCATTTGTATATCTATTCCATTCCTAGTTTAGACATTTCTGCTATAATTTCATTCAATAGAGTCTCTGTCTTTCGTTTTAAATCTCAGCACTTTCCTCCATCCTGTGGATTTTTAGGTTGGTCTCTTGATGGTATCCCACAGTTCTTGGGCATTGTAGTCATGCTTATCTATTGTTTCTTTATTGATATTTGAAGGTAGTATTTCCTTGACCTTGTCTGCAAGTTCTGATTTTCATTCTTCTGCTTGGTTGAGTTTTTTCACTTAAAAAAATGACATTGAATTTTTGATTGCCAATATTTATATTTTCGTTTCTCAAGAGTCCTATTTTCTTACTGAACTCTTTTTCTACATTGGTCACCTTTTCATTCATGTTGCTGATTTTCTCATTTGTTTTGCTGAGGCCCTAACCCACTGTGTTGGTGGCCTTGGTCTCCAGGTCCTGTGCTGAGTTCATCTTGTTTGTATCCTCTTGGAGGTCACTGATCATTTTTATTAATAAACTTTTGAAATCTTCACCTGGCTTTCCGCCTATTTCAGTATCTTTGAATTTTGTGATGAAGAAGAGTTCATGTGTAAGCACAATGTTATTGTGCACTGTGTAACTCAGATGCTGATCTATTTCTCTTATATCTGGTTGCAGTCCCTATTCTGAGAATCTTCTGTCTCAGTCCTGGGTAAACCAGTTCCCCAATTGTTCCCCGATGTATCAAGAAATAGAATTTAACAGTCAGTGATTGGGCAGGGGAAAGAAAGGGCAGGACTTCCTGCCAGCCAGTGGAGGTGGTGAGAGAGGGAGGAAGTGGGTGATTAGCCACAGGGAGAGTCTAGGAGAGACCATGGGAAAAGAGCTTGAGCAGAGAAAGCCATATCTCAGGGTTTTGGCTGGGAGTTAGCCAGATTAGCATAGAGGTTGTTGTGCCTTTAAAGGTCATTAAATCAATATATTAGTCCAGTCTCAATTATTTCGGAGCTAGGTGGGTAAGAAGAAATTAGCAACTTATGTTAAAAAGTCACTAACAGTTATGACATTCTGAAGGAGTCATACCGTCTTCTCTTTTGTATTCTTGGTTGTGATGATTTGAATATGCTTGGCCAATGGAGTGGCACTATTAGGAGGTATGGCCTTGTTGGAGTAAGTGTGGCCTTGTTGGAGTAGATGTGTCACTGTGGACATGGGCTTTAAGACCCTCAGCCTAGCTGCCTGGTAGTCAGTCTTGTCCTAGCAGCCTTCACATGAAGATGTAGAATACTCAGCTTCTCCTACACCATGCCTGCCTGGATGCTGCCATGCTCCCACCTTGATAATAATGGACTGAACCTCGGAACCTGTAAGCCAGCCCCAATTGAATGTTGTCCTTCTAAGAGATGCCTTGGTCATGGTGTCTGTTCACAGCAGTAAAACCCTAACTAAGACACTGGTCTTGTGTAACATGATCTTTACAATTGTTAGTTTGGTTATCACTCATGGTCTTATTTGAGCATTTGTTATTGATCAGCCTACTCTTGAGGGCTCAAACTCCAGTTTCACACAGTGATGAGGAAAAAACTACTATAATTGTAACCACATCAAAGCATACCAGATACAGAAACACACTCTTAAAGGATTAAAACACCAATAACTACAAGTCATAAAATAGAAACAGTGAGGCAGAGTGTGCCATGAAATTACAAATTAAAGTAAATATGGAAACATTTACAGGGATGAGATAAAGGAAGATGAATGTAGGGATGGAAAAACAAGACTGGTGAGGGTCAGTGAGGTTCAGTAAATGAGAAAAGGGATAGAGAATGTTGTAGAAGGGACTAGGGCAAGGAATTTGGGGGGCATTCATAGTAATGAGAAAGTTTGAAAGCAGAATTAAATAAAGTAAGGAGGGGAAAAATTAGAGATGAGTTTTTAAACAGTCAAGCATAACAAAGAGAGCAGACAGGTAAACAGACAGACAAACTCTAACAAGATGGAGGGACACTACTACTTAAAACAGAGTAGAAAGGGAAACAGCACAGCTCAGAGAGGAGGAAGGAAGGAAGGAAGGAAGGAAGGAAGGAAGGAAGGAAGGAAGGAAAGAAGGAAGGGATAAGAAAGAATAAAGAAAAAGATGGCTTAGTAATGAAAAAATCACTAAGGGAAAATTTAAAAAAGACATAATTTAAAAAGTACCATAAAGTAAAAGCACTGATAAAAATAAAATCAGAGACCGCTAGTCAAATGCACATAGTAGCAGGGTCATCAGACTCCTCCACTCTTGTCTTTTCTATGCTTCTTGCTGGTGTTGATGCTATATTAAGCGAGTGAGTGTCTGAAGTCTACCATGGCTGTCTTCACTTTATCAACTGTTCTCTGGGCACCACCAGCCTCTGATGGTCACTTAGCTTCCTACTCTGAGGACTTCGAGAGTCTTCCTACCCTCACACTCTCCAGCATTTCAACATGGAGGCTTCTTTTGAAAAAGAATGTGTCAGGAATGTGGGAAGCAGCCATGGCAACAAGAGCTGCACATGTGGGGACCTGTCTTGTCATTTAAAGGTCTCCATAGTACTCATCACCCCACCGGAGGACACCTGATGTCTTAGTCAGGGTTTCTATTCCTGCACAACATCATGACCAAGAAGCAAGTTAGGGAGGAAAGGGTTTATTCAGCTTACACTTCCATGTTGCTGTTCATCACCAAAGGAAGTCAGGACTGGAACTCAGGCAGGTCAGGAAGCAGGAGCTGATGTAGAGGCCATGGAGGGATGTTCCTTACTGGTTTGCTTCCCCTGGCTTGCTCAGCCTGCTCTCTTATAGAACCCAAGACTACCAGCCCAGAGATGCTACCACCCACAAGGGACCCTCCCCACTTGATCACTAATTGAGAAAATGCCCCACAGCTGGATCTCATGGAGGCACTTCCCCAACTGAAGCTCATTTCTCTGTGATAACTCCAGCCTGTGTCAAGTTGACACACAAAACCAGCCAGTACACCTAAGCCATGTGTCAAGTAGGCTGTTGGAACTTCAACGTTCTTGACTTTTACAGCAGTGAGCAGCAGGCATCTCCAGAGGTAGATCTACCTGCTAGGCTCAGGCTCAGGGCTATTCTCAGTTGATGAGTCACCCCTGGATAACAATGGAGGGGCTACCACCTGTGCCCTTCCTGACCTGGGTAGAACTGCTTTTCCATTCTCCGAGAATGCTTTCCTGGGCCTTCCCTCCTCCAGGTGTTATGGCTGGTGAAGTTCAGGCTCCTGACCCTAGGCCGTTCGAAGATCTAAGACTCTCAGGGTAGCTTGGTTTTAAACAATAATTTCTCTCTCAGTATGGTTTCTGGTCACTGTCCTCTGAATCACTGAGTGACAGAGTGGGTTTCTCTCCCATGCGGACTGCTTTGCCAGAGGAACCAGGGTACTACCAAAATCTACAGGCTTGTGAGGGCAATGGGCTTGTCCTAAGGGCAAGGCTGTTCCTGTCTTCCCTCTCAGGAGCTGGTGTGTGTGTGTGTGTGTGTGTGTGTGTGTGTGTGTGTGTGTGAACAAGAAATAACTTAGTGTCATCCGAGAAGAGGGACCCTCAACTGAGAAAATGCCTCTATCCTGTTGTCATGTAAGGCAAGTCTGTGGGGGCATCTTGATTAATGATTGATGTGGGAAGATGTAGCCACACATGTACACAAGGGCACATGTGTATCACCTGTGGGCAGGTGAGCCTGAGTTACATAAGAAAGCAGGCTGAACAAGCCATGAGGAGCAGCCAGTAAGCAGGGTTCCTCTAGGGCTTTTGCTTCGTTTCCTGGCTCCAGGTCCCTGCCTGACCTCCCTCAGTGATGGGCTGGTAAAGTATAAGCTGAAATAAACCTTTTCCTTCTCCAACTTGATTTTTCTTGTGGTGTTTAAATGGCAATAGAAAGGAAACTGAGTCACGCTCCCTCCACCAGGCTGCTGTGTGGCCGCAGTTGTTCCGTTTCTTTTCCCCACCTGTCCTTCTCTCCATCCCTT
>JADRCD010191139.1:6658-34582 GCA_019843815.1 Montemys delectorum | reverse complement strand
TAAAGTACAAAGCCTTGATTGGGGCGCAACTTGGCTTTGTGTTTCTCTTGTTCTTGAACCCTATATTTCAGGTCCTTTGGTCCTTCCTCTGAGAGAACCCAAGTTCGTGAAACTGCAGTACAGTTTCAGACATCTTTCTTTTAGAATACATGTATGACATCTACCATCCTGTCTGCTTGTATGTGAACACAAGTGTCCTGTTTCTTCCATGATTTTTTTTTTAAACATAAATGCTTATATGAACTGGGATGACTGAATGCTCACCTTGGTTGTGGGGTTCAGGTATGGTCCTCTTTGCTTGTGAATGCCATATTGGGGCTCAGGGGCTGCTTCTGTTATGTGTGGAGCCTGATCTTGGTGAGGAGCCTGACCTTGGAGAGGAGCCTGACCTTGGTGAGGAGGCTTTTTCTCCCTTGAGGCCTCTACTCAGCCTTTGTTTTTAATCGTTGTGTGCCAGGCTGTGCCATCTCTTTTCTGACAATTCACGGTCTTGAGGCTGAGGCTGCTCTCATGCAAATCTAGGGGATTCCTATTTAAAGCCGCCTAGTCATGCTCCCTGCTCATGCAGCAGAATAAACGTATGCACTGTCGAAATGCAGAGACGGATCGTTCCAGAACCCAGATGTCAATGATGCTTCTGAGCACTGTCCTTTTTCTATTAATGCCGACTTAGAGGCAAAACTCACAATGGTACGTAAGTGTTGTCTTAGTTAGGGGTTTCATTGCTATCAAGAGACACCATGACCACAGCAGCTCTTATAAAAGAAACATTTAAACTGGAGCTGGCTTACAGTTCAGGGATTCAGTCCATTATGGTGGGAAGCAGGGCCACATGCAGGTAGACACTGATGCTGGGGAGGAAGCTGACAGTTCTACATCTGAATCCGTAGGTGACAGGAAGAGAGTGAGACACAGGGTCTGGCTTGAGCATCTGAAACCTGAAAGCCCCCCCCCCCATGACACACTTCCTCCAACAAAGCCACACCTACTCCAACAAGGACACACCTAATAGTGCCACTTCCTGTGGACCTATGGGGGTCATTTTCATTCAAACCACCCGAAATGGAATCAGATTGTGCTTTAGGATATATTAGCCATTCCAATCATAAATAGTATAGAAAAGATTAATGAGCCAGGGATTCCCAGTCACTATGGTAGGGCAAATTAATAGGAAATTAATTTAACCTAGGGAAAGATTCACGGCTGTCCTTCAGATTATTGTGCACAACTGCAGCTGACTGCACGTCTGATGAGGCTGTGGTGATGCAGGTGCACTGGCCTGTGTGCACACTCATCAAGAAAGCCCTGCAGAAAAGAGTATGCACGGCCCCTCACCCCAGAATTCAGAAAGCTCTCCAAATCGCCTCATACATATTCATTTCCCTTTCTGCTTGTCATCATCCTGTATCTCAAAGAAAAAGCCTTCTAGGTAATATTAAATCAGTCTATTGCCTGAGCTGGTATAACTTTGAATTAAACATTTGATTTTTTTTTTCTTAAAGTTAATTTAGAACCTTGTTAATATTGTGAGAAAATGTGATGGAAACTGGTTTCAAGGAAGTGTGTGTGCTTGGGGCTATTTAACAGCACTGCACATACTCTGGGCTTTTCCTGTGCTCGCTTAGCAGTATGCCAAAAATATCACAAAAGCATATGGAAGGCTTTACTTTGTTTAGAAAATATATACATGGAAAATAGTACAGGAATGTTCCATTGCCCAAAAGAGATCACTACTCGGGCAGACATTCACTGCTTGCTCAAATGTAGTTTCAGGATTTCCTGACACCTTTGTGTAGCCTAGAGGGAGGGCGTCAGAGCCTGGGCCATCCAAGACCCACGAGGAACTTCTGTTTATGATTTTTCTGAGCATATTTGCAAGACATTTTATCACTGAAGAATAGGAAGGAGAAAGAAAAGATAAGGGAATTCCTGCCTCATGTTGGTGAGCCAGAGACCCAAGCTTGGCAGTTAAAGAGGAAGAGATGGGACCTAACAATGAATGTTCTTAAGATAGATATCTAGAAGGGAGAGGGATTTGTTGGTGTAGTGAGACTCCTGGCCATCCAATTTTGGAAGCATCTAGATTTTGTAAGGCCAGCAACAGGGGAGTTCAAGATACCCTGAGATAGCGTAGACCCAAAGTGGGAGAATATGGGGCCAGGGGTTGGGATGACTTATGAAATCCATAGCTGGAATCCCAGAAACAAACTGCTGAGGTTTTAAATAGAACTAGAATCTCTGCACTAGCTATCAAGGGAGTGAGCCAGTGTTGTCCTATGAATATTAACCTGCAAGCAATAATGTTAGACCATAAATAGCAAGCCTGATCATCTTATTGTCTTGTGTCATCAGCCTGTGAGATGGACACTGTCATTTATTTTTTATGAGAAAACTAAGGCAGAGGGGAAGTGAAATGATGATTTGCCTAAAGCCATGGAGTAAGGTTAAGTAGAACTGCAAATCCTGCCCATCCAGGGTGCTTTGGATTCAGACCCCACTCCTTACTCCTTTACTGCATTGTCTTATGCTGTGACACCAATAACCTGGCTGAGACTTCTTGCTTTGACGTTTGTAACATCATCTGTTCTTTGTAAATCTCAGTGAAAGACTATAGTACCATAAACTATCACTGAAAGATTTCTAGATATAGTTTGATTCATAAGATAAATAACTTTTATGTTGTTATTTATATATATATATGTATTTTATGTGGTTTATATATATGTATGTATATACAAGTGTATATGTATATATACACAAATAAAATGTAATATACTTATAAATGTAATATATATTTATAATTTATAAATAAAATTTAATATATTTATAAATATAATATATATTACATTTTATTTGTGTGTGTGTGCACACATACATGTCTGGATGTGGAGGTCAGAAGACAGCTTGTAGTAGTTATTTCTTCCCTTCTGCTATGTGGGATCCAGGTTTCAAACTCAGGTTGTCAGGCTTGGCAGCAACCCCCTTTACTCAATGAGCCATCTTGTTAGCTCAGCAAATTGTATTTGTTTACTGTGGTTTTGCATTAACAGCCATGGTTATCTTGTATGCTCAGATTCTATACAAGCTGCAATAGAAATAACTTCATAGCATATTTCCTAAAGGTCTCATCAGGCTTCGTTTACTTTATTCCCTTCCAGACAAATGACTCTCTCTTTCTATATTATTCTTTTCTAGAGTTCAAGTAACTCGAGGTCAAGGAGTATTGCATTTCTTTTGTTCATTTATTTAGTTATTTATTTAGGCATAGAGGCATGAACCCAGGACCTCATGTATGTTAGGCAAGCACTCCACCATGGCTATATATCACCAGTCCTTTAACTTTTTTTTAATATTTAAAGAATCTGGCTCAGTTGTCCAGGCAGGCCTTGAACTCACTCTGCGGGTCAGCCGGGCCTTGAACTTTCCATTCTCCTTCCTCAGCTTCCCTGGTAGTTAGGATTCCAGGCCTTGGACAACAGGTATGACTGGACTTATCTGTATTCTTAAGCTCCTGCCAGTGAATAAAAATAGAAGCTACAGAAGAATAAATATACAGCCCATCTATGACTCATGAATAGTCATCAAGATGAATATATGAAGAAAATATGAATTTTCAACAACTTAAAAAATGTAGATTCTTTAATTCTTGAATGGAAAACAAAGTTGTGTGTTTTTAATTGCTATACCATATGTTCTCAGTTCTGGCTTAAATTTACGTGTGTGTGTGTGTGTGTGTGTGTGTGTGTGTGTGTGTGTGTGTGTTTTCAAACTCAAGTTTTTAGTCTGGGTGGCAAACATCTTTACCTGATAAGCCATCTATCTCACTGGCTCGTCAGTCCTAGTCAACTCTCTTAAAGATACATAAATTACTTTGGGCTCTTAGAGTCCCTTTTAAGTTAAAATAAAACCTCTTACTAAATGGTACCCTAGTGACCTCTAAGCATGAATAAAAATGGTTTGACATATTCCTGAGGCTAGCTCATTTTTCCAGAGAAGGTTCACCCAGACTACAGACATAAATAGAAGCAGGGTTAAGGTCCTTCCAGGGGAGATGAAGTCTGCCAGGGAGCAGATGCTGAAGAACGCAACTTGGTGAAGCATCGTGCCCTGGAATCCTGCCTTCTGCCACCTAGCTTGGTCACATTAGGCAATCCAGGTTGAAGCCGCCAGTGCCTCTCAGCTGTCGATCACCACAAGGACAGACGGCCTGCTAGTAGAGTCTTCTGAACAAATGCTAAGACATTGTCATGAAAAGAAGCATACATCTCAGAGAAAATGTTTTTTTCGGGGTTTTATTGCTATTGGCATTGCTAGTGTATATTGGTTTTCTTGTTCTGGGGAACCCAGGAGCCTGGCGAATCAATACCCCTTAAGAGATTTAAAAATCTGTGCAATGGCTAGAGATGGGGCTCAGTTGGTGTGTTAGTTTTTGTTGCTGTGATAAAATGCCATGCCCAGGACAATGCACAGTAAAAAGGGTTTACAGTCCCAGGAGTGTCCATTATGGCAGAGGTAGCATGACAGTAGGCAGCAGTGTCAAGAAACAGAAAATCAGAGAGAGAGAGAGAGAGAGAGAGAGAGACAGAGAGAGAGACACAGAGAGACACAGAGAGACACAGAGAGAGAGAGACATACAGAGACACACAGAGAGAGACAGAGAGACAGAGACAGAGAGACAGAGAGAGAGAGACAGAGAGAGAGAGAGAGAGAGAGAGAGAGAGAGAGAGAGAGAGAGAGAGAGAGAGAGAGAGAGAGAGAGAGAGAGAGAGAGAGAGAGAGAGAGAAAACTGAAAGTGGGCAGGCTTACAAGCTCTCAAAGCCCATCCTCAGTAATGTAATTCTCCCAGTAAGGGTCCCTTGTAAAGGTTCCATAACCCCTACACATAGCACCACCAACTGGGGACCAAGTGTTCAAACATATTCACTCCTGGGCCACACTGCTCATTCAAAGCACCACAGTTGGTAAAGTACTTGCCTAGTAGCCATGGAGTTGGAAGTTTGGTTTCCAGTACCATGAAAAATGGGAGATGCAATTTACACAACTAGGATACCAGCATTCTGGAGGTAGAGGCAGAAGAATTAAGTTCAAGGTAATCCTCTGCTACACAGTGACTTTAATGCCAGACTGGGATGCAGCCTTGTGAGGGAGGAGAGAGAGAGGGAGAGAGAGAAAGGGAGAGACAGAGAGGCAGAAACAGAGATGAAGAGATAAGGAGAAACAGAAAGACAGGCATAGAGGCAGAGACAGAGACAGGATAAAGAGACAGAGACAGAGATAGAGAGAGATAGCCAATGAAAACTACATGAGCCCTAAGACATCTTTCATTCTGAAGTTGTAGGCCTCCTCTGTCAACAAATATTTGTGTGGAAGGAGACAAAGCTGTCAATGAGCCAAAATTTGTTCCAGCTTTCAAGCCAAAGCCGACCCCTTATAATAATATGCTTCTGAAGAGGCTAAGCAGTTTTTAGATCTACAGTGAGCAGTCTGCCTGTAATAAAATAATACCTGACTCAAAGAAGGTGCTCCAGCCTCTACATATCTAATTCTTACATCAAACAAATATGCCACAAACAATCACAGTGGCAAAAATTAAAAATGATATTTATATTTTTTTCCTTAGGGTTTAACCAGATGAGACATGGATTTTTTTCAACATTGCCTGTTGTATTTTTTTTAAGAGATAACCACTTTCTATTCTGTATAAAATGCCAAATCCTTTTTTAAAAAAACTAAATGCAGTAAAATTATCTTGTCTGTATCTCATTGACAAAGGAGAACAACACAGTATTTTCCAATTAGCGTAAACAGACAATAGAGATTCCCTTTTCTTGCTGTCATCTCAGATCTCATAGGAGACACAGTGTCTGGTACATGTTATCAGGTTAGGATCAAAAGTGTTTTTGTAGAATGACAGAAACAAAGTTACAGAAAACAGAAGGGACACAGAAACTGTAGCCACTGGGGTGATAATGAGACAAGAATATGTCACTACTCTTTCCTGATGTCTGAGTTTCATGAGTAAGTCTAGACTGGAAACCTGCAGTTTTGTGGAACTAAAAACAAACCTGCATATGTCTTACACTCCTGAGGAAGAAAAAGGCAGAAAGTAAGTGATTGTTATAGAACTGAGAATGGAAAAAAAACCCAGAACTATAAGGATGAACGTATGTGCATGTGTACATCCACAATGTCTATGTATATACACATTCCTTTTTAAACCGATAGACAGGCAGGCTCTCATGTATGTTAGGCCTTGAACTCCATATATAGCAGAGGGTGTCCTTGAACTTCTGATTCTCTTGCCTCCAATTTCAGAGTGCTGAGATTACAAGTGTCAGGGACAGAGTGTCCCTGTTGTTCTCCAGTCCCTGAGAATTTGACCTTATCTGAGTAACAGTCTATTCTCGGAGGAACCATGGAGTGTTCTCGGAAAAACCATAAAATGTTTTGTCAATGCTTCCGCTCTGGCCAGGTGTGAAGCCAGGTGTACACCCCCCGCCCCACTTCCTCTTAATGCTTCCTTGCTCTGCAAGTATAATTACCCTGCCCTTCTGAAGTAAAGTTAGGCCTTGACAACCATTTCTGCTTGGTCTCGTTCCTTTCTCTCACCCGTTTCTCTTTCAGGCTCGGTCCCCTTTGGACCCTGGTTAATTACTCACCCCGCGGGACGGGGCATACAAGTGTTCTAGTTAGGGTTTTATTGCTGTGCACAGACACCATGACCAAGTCTGATAAGGACAACATTTAATTGGGGCTGGCTTACAGGTTCCAGTATCATCAAGGCAGAAATGTGGTAGCATCCAGGCAGGCATAGTGCAGGAGGAGCTGAGAGTTCTACATCTTCATCAGAAGACTGCTAGCAGAATACTGGCTTCCAGGCAGCTAGGATGAGAGTCTTAAAGCTCACACCCACAGTGACATACCTACTCCAACAGGGCCACACCTTCTAACAGTGCCACTCCCAGGGCTGAGAATATACAAACCATCACTACAAGTTTGTACCACAATCTCTGGTTTTATGTAGCAGTAAGAACAGAACCCAGAACTTAGGGTTGGGGTGTAACTCAGTGATAGAGCACTTGCCTGGCATGCATGAGGCTCTAGGTTCAATCCCCAGATCTGCTGAGAATACAACAAAACAAAGCCACAACCCCTGGGGTTCCTGACACTATGCAAGCTCTGTACTAACTGAGCCAATACCAACTATCTTCAGCTATAGCAACTGAGCTATACCACTGTTTTCAGCTCCTAATCCATATGCATATATGGTCTTATACAAAATTGGACTTTATGGTTTCATGCATATAAATTAGAGTGTGTTGCCTAGCCTTGTATACATTGAAGTAAATTAGTAAAATAAAAGTAAAGCAACAGGCTCTAATTTATATGCATGAAACGATAAAGGAACATTGTAAATGTAAAATGTCACTTTTATTTCCTTGGAGGAAGGGATGAAGTGAGAACTGTGCCTAAGTTGTGTGAATGCATGGTTTGGGCTGAACCCAGAGCATTTCTATCTAACTACCACCAGGCTTGGAAGCTTCTAGCCTCCAAAAGGTCTAATCTGCAAGCAGGGACCATGAAGGCTTCACCTTCCAGCCTTCATCTGCTAGCTTAGGCCTAGAATGTGTCAGCCTCTGAGATTTATTACTGAATAAACTCACTCCTTCTAGATCTTTCTGAACTCCGGCTGGCTGGTTCAACTCAGCTGTTCTGGCTCAAACTCCTCTCCAAGCTGACTGATTCAAATTGGCTTCTCCCAGCTTTTGATTAAGTTGCTCTGCTTGGAAAAACAGCCTCTGAACTCCACAAACTGAACTTCCTCGAACTGAACGGCTCAGAACTCAACTAAACTCAATGGACCCTCCTTCTCTTTCCTGTCTGTTCTTATGACAGTTAGATATATCCTTTCTCTGACTCATTTTGTCAAATCTTTCTCTGATTCTTCACTTTGTCTGCCCCTCAGTTAGAAGTCAGTTTTTAGGATTAAAGGTGTGTACTAAAGGCCTGTCTATATCCCAGCCAGAGGGATTAAAAGTGTGTGGCATGTTGGCATTGCCAGAGCAACCATGCAGCTGGATTAAGATTCCTCTACAGAACATGAGTTCTAGATGCAAACTTCTAATCTATATACTGATTTTATGACTGAAACTGTTACAGTACATGAAAAGCTGAGAAAAATTTCCTCCTTGGTCTTTCACATTTCTATGCCTGTTGCAATTTCTGTTTGTTCTGCACCTTTTCAAGGATATTTACATAGGAAACAGAGGTGGAAAAAGAAAGAAAGTGTCCTTTAGAACAAAGTACAGTTTAGCTCATTGCCTTCAAAGCTACAATAGCAGCCTCTGGAGCAATGAACAGGCATGTACGTGATATAACAAAGATAGAACCATTTTCTAGGACAAAGGGCAGGCATGCTCACTGTCCATTATAAAAAAAATTCTGGCTTGTTGAGCTCCGGTTCTTTTCTAGTAACAGATCAACAGCATATTACAGCCGTCTTCTGACTACACTTGTGATATCCTAGGACAGTTAACGCTGGGCAAGCCAAAGGCAATACTCTACGTTCTGGCTACTGCTATTAATGGCCTTTCATGGGTTTTGCCTTTTGTTCCAGCATCCATTCGATGCTGTGAAGCTAGTTTGTAAACTAGCAAAACCTCAGATGCTCAGGTTTTGAGAATGGCAGAAAACGACATGATCTCTTTTCTGTGAAGTTCTGGGAAATACTGAAAAAACTCCATACCTCATTTGAGAAGAGACATGAGTGGTCTGTTTGACCATGATGATAAACCTGAAGTACTACTACCTGCAGACTCATGCGAGGAACATCTTCTGGGTCCTTAGTGTTGACACAGCTCAGGGGACTAATCAAACTCTATGAAACTCGTACAGAGTTCAGACTGTTGACTATTTTCATTTCCATAAAAAAAAATCAATCTCCAAGTAGATGAGAAGTTTGCCTAGAAAGACAGGTAGGCACCATGTCATATATGCAAAGTAACTGAATCATGTGATTAATGTCATCAAATCTGATACATGCAGTATGGTTTGAATGTGAAATGTCCTCCTTAGGCTTATGAGTTTGAACACTGGTCCCCAGCTGCTGGCACTATTTGAGAAGGTTATAAAGCTTTGAGGAGGTTGAGCCTCATCAAAGGAAGGGAGTCACTGGGGGTGGGCCTTGAGGTTTAGAGTCTGACCCTGTTCCTGTGGACTTGATGCTCCCTGACAGCAGATCCAAGGGGTATCAAGTACTTCCCACCCCCGCCGCCATGCCTTCCCCTTGATGGACTGTGTTTCCTCCATTTACTGAGACCCAGCCTAAGCTTTTTCTCTTTCAGATGCTTTTTGTATTTTGTCATAGCAAGAGCAAAGGGAACTTATCCAAAGCACACGGCAGACCACTTTATGTTATAATCCAGGTTGACTGTTCAATCATTATCCAGATGTTCTTCTGGATAATGATGAGCAACTACAGATTTTACACTGGAGGGTTTCATTTCCAGAGACTCCACAGATCCACACGGAATGTGGTTATTTTCAGTGTACCATTCATGGCTGCTCTCTAGTAATCTAACTTCATTCTACATATAATCTTTTTTTTTTTTTAAGCTTAGTTTTTTTTTTTTTTACGTGAGATGGAGTTGGCTGTCCCCAGGCCTTTCCTGTCATACGTTTGGAGATAATAAAATGATTAGTTTCACCAGCTGTGTTTCTGGCCTCAGATGAGTTCAGAGTTATTTTGCCTTGCATGCTAAACACATGAAATGAGCACAGGCTCTGTGATTTTCCTCTTTAGGTTCTTAAGGCATATCTCCAGGCCCCATCAGTACACTGCTTAGCCACTCTTAAGGCTCCAGCTAAGTCTATTAAGTCTGGAATTCAAGGCGTGAAATCTAGTAAGTGTTTTGACATGTCCTACATTCTAAAGACATTGCATTAGGTAAATCTCATTAGATGAATAAGGCAAAGTCTAAAGGACCATTAAATTATTAGAAAGTATCTGATGCTTAACTGGGAATAAATCAAGCATCGGCTAATGCCTAAAGCTTGAATACTTTGCTTTATATAAAAATACCTATGTTGATCTTTATAGAAAGCTAAATGGAGTACACATGGTACCTCTATTTCTTTTATACATATTTCAAGATACATGTTAAAATTAAAAACAAAACAAAACCAAAAACCTCTCTGGGCATGGCAGTGAATGCCTATAATAATCGTAAAAGTATGGGCAGCCGCATGAGGGTTACACAATTTTGAGCCAGTCTGAGAAGATAATGAGTTCCAGGCCAGCCAAAGCTACATAATGAAACCCTGTCTCAATATAACACACACACACACACACACACACACACACACACACACACAAATCCTACCTTTTGAAAAGAGTTTGATTTGTATGGAAGTCTAAGATGTTCCCACAGTACTAAAAAGAGATATCACAGAGCTTTTCTGGGCAGCCAATGTTACAGTGGGATGTCTGTCATGTGTTTGTTCTTCATACTGTAGAGAGGGAAACTGAGATTTGTCTCTCTTATAAACCTCCAATGTCTATTTAGGAATGATAATGACAAGTCATAAACAATTAAGCTGTCATCTCCAAGATGAAAATTGGCACAGAGTTTGTGACAACTGTCTCAGAAGAGTTTTGCAACTCCTGAATATCGGGGTCTTGTTCTCAAAAGCATGGGTGTAACTTTGTAGATAATAATTGATACAATCATCCTTTTGCTGCTGCGTCTGCTGCCATGAGTATGCTCAGGCTACAGAAGAGGCTTGCCTCTAGTGTCCTCCGCTGTGGAAAAAAGAAGGTCTGGTTGGACCCCAGTGAGACCAACGAAATCGCCAATGCCAACTCCCGTCAGCAGATCAGGAAGCTGATCAAAGATGGTCTAATCATCCGGAAGCCTGTGACTGTCCATTCCCGAGCTCACTGCCGGATAAACACCTTGGCCCGACGGAAGGGCAGGCATATGGGCATAGGGAAGAGAAAGGGTATGGCCAATGCTCGGATGCCCGAGAAGGTGACCTAGATGAGAAGGATGAGGATCTTGTGCCGGCTTCTCAGGAGATACCGGGAATCTAAGAAGATTGACCGCCATATGTACCACAGCCCATACCTGAAGGTCAAAGGGAATGTGTTCAAAAACAAGCGGATTCTCATGGAGCACATCCACAAGCTGAAGGCTGACAAGGCCCGCAAGAAGCTACTGGCTGACCAGGCTGAGGCGCGCAGGTTTAAGACCAAGGAAGCACGAAAGCGCTGGGAGGAGCGGCTCCAGGCCAAGAAGGAAGAGATCATCAAGACTCTGTCCAAGGAGGAAGAGACCAAGAAATAAAGCTTCCCTCGTGTCTGTATATAGTGGCCTGGCTATGGCCTCACATAGTTCAATCATTAAAATAAAACAAGCCCTTGTCCGTTAAAAAAAAAAAAATTGACACAATCATGCCTCAGAGAATAAAAACAACTATACAGTAGAAGGTGGGTGATTCCAGATGAGAATTTTCTAGTGCATCCCAAGGTGAAAATGGAACTACAACTTTCATGAATCTAATAAGAGACCTATTGTAACTCACTAGTCCACCACTCATGTTCTGTATGCAGTGCTTTTTTATTCTTATTAGCATATATTAATTATGCATAATGCTTCATGATGATATTTTCATAGTTGTATATAATGCATTTTGATTCTACTCGCCGATCCTGGTTACCCTCCCATATCCCCTAGCACCCCCAGTATCACTGACCTACTTCCACGTCTTCTTCTTTTTTAATGTAGCTCAAAGAGTTTCACTAGGATTCTTTACAGAAGCATGGGTACCTTGTCAGTGGCTACACCATTGAAGAAAATATCTCTCCCTCTTCCATCAACCTTAACTATGTGTAAAATCCACAGGGTGGCAGGGCCCAGTGAGCCCCACTCTTTCCTTTTGGGAGGATGTTGGTGGGCACAGCCCTGTGTTAGTCTTATATATAAGGTTGCTACAAGGTCAAGGGCAAGGCTGTAGATTCATTCAGAGCTCTGTAGTGAACTACATCCACACATAGCTACTATTAATGACTCATTTGTTTGTTTGTTTGGTTGGTTGGTTAGTTGGTTTTTTTTCGAGACAGGGTTTCTCTGTGTAGCCTTGGCTGTCCTGGAACTCACTCTGTAGACCAGGCTGGCCTCGAACTCAGAAATCCTCCTGCCTCTGTCTCCCAAGTGCTGGGATTAAAGGCATGCCGCCACCACCACCCGGCGTTTTTTTTTTTTTTTTTTTTAATTGCTAGACTTGAGACTAGAGAAATGTCTCAAAAGTTGATGTCACTGACTATTCTTCCAGAGGACCTGGGTTTGAGTCCCAGCACCCACATGATGGCTCACAACTGTGACTTCAGCTTCAGAGGATCTGGCATCCACTTCTGGTCTCCCTGTACACAAGGCATCCATGTAGTGCGTCCATACATATAGGCAAAACACCCTGTCTTAGTTAGGGTTTCATTGCTGTGAACAGATTCCATGACCAAGGCAAGTCTGATAAAGACAACATTTAATTGGAGCTGGCTTACAGGTTCAGAGGTTCAGTCCATTATCATCAAGGAAGGAACATGGCAGCATCCAGGCAAGTATGGTTCAGGAGGAGCTGAGAGTTCTACATCTTCATCAGAAGGCTGCTAGGAGAAGGATGGCTCCCAGGCAGCTAGGATGAGGGTCTTAAAGCTCACACTTTAAGTGTGTCACAGTGACACACCTACTCTAACAAGGCCTCACCTCCTAATAGAGCCACTCCTTGGACCAAGCATATACAAACCATCACATACCTATCTTAGTCGGGGTTTCTATTCCTGCACAAACATCATGACCAAGAAGCAAGTTGGGGAGGAAAGAATTTATTCAGCTTATACTTCCACATTCCTGTTCTTCACCAAAGGAAGTCAGGACAGGAACTCCCACAGGGCAGGAACATGCAGAGGCCATGGAGGGGTGCTGCTTACTGGCTTGTTTCCCCTGGCTTGCTCAGCTTGCTTTCTTGTAGAAAACCCAGGACTACCAACCCAGATATGGCACCACCCACAATGGGCTGGGCCCTCCCCCTTGATCACTAATTGAGAAAATGCCTTACAGCTGGATCTCATGGAGGCATTTCCTCAAGGGGGACTCCTTTCTCTGTGATAACTCCAGTTTGTGTCAAGTTGACACACAAAACCAGCCAGTACACACACCCATACATATAAAATAAATTTAAAATAAAGATTATTGATCAGCTCAAACATATAGGGTAGTTTGGAAGTTTATAGAAAATTTGAGTAAAAAATACCAAATTTTCATACACTCCCTGGTCCTGCCCCCTCCTTTGGCCTCCTGGAGTTTTTCTTGTTTTTGATGTCTGACTTGATGTGTTTGAGTCAGTTTCAATGCCTTGTTAGCTAAATGCCAGAGTTTCTATTCAGAAGTAGGGTTTGTGTGGTCCAGCTATGGTCTTGACAACTCTCTAAAACCAGCTCACATAGAAGAGTTTCATAGCACTGAACATTCAGTGTGCCGGTGTGCGTTTCCTCCCTTATCCACCTCTGTTATTTCTTCTTGTTGCTGTGACAAAATACCCGACAAAAACATCTTAAAGAAGGGACAGTTGATTTTAGTTCAGCTTCAGAAGAAATGCTGTCCATTATCTTTCAGGGAAGGCATGGAGGCAGGAATGGGAGGCAGAGAGATGGTCACATTAGGTTGGATTGGCCAAGCAAAAAGCAGGAAGAGGGGACGCCTGGAGCTCAGCCCAGAAGTCCCCAGCCATTGGTGGTGCCCTGACACTCTGTGTAGGTCTTTCCATCACTTAAGTCAAACCTTTCTATAAATATCCCTATAGGCATACTCACAGGTGTAGTTCCATGGTGAGTCAAGAGCCAGCGCAGCTGGCAATGAAGATTAACTGCCAGCCCATGTCAAACCCTGGTAGCCATAGATCCTTCTTTTACTGTAGTTTTTGCCGTCTCCAGAATATCATGCAGTTGATATATTCCAGTCTTGTAGTCTTCTTGAATGTGCATTGGAGATACAAATTTAAGTGATAAGATTTAAGGTTCCCTCAAGTCTTTTCAAATTTGATATTGTCCCTGGATGGCTATACCAGAGTTGGTTTATGCATTCATTCACCTGTTGAGGGGCACTTCAGTGCCTCCACATTTTAGCAACTCTGGATAAAGCCAGCATCACCATTCATATAAAAGGAAGGTTTTGTTTGGATGTAAGTTCTCAATACATACTTTTTAAACCCATACGTCAGGTAGTGGGTGGCTATGGCAGTGGCAGCTGTGTATGCCTTCAACCCCAGACGTGGGAGGCAGAGGCATCTGTGAAGCCGAGGCTAGCCTGGTCTGCAGAGTGAGTTCCAGGACAGCCAGGGCTACCCAGAGAAACCCCATCTCATAAACAAAACCAACCAACCAACCAAACAACCAAACAAATAAACAAAACAAGGAGTATCAGAATCGAGCATGATGTCCTGATTATATTCAGCTTTGAAAGAAAGAAAGTGGCAGGGTACCTTCAAAAGAGCCCACACCCTACGAACGACCTTCCCTCCTTTATCCCTTTCCTTCCTTCCTTCCTTCCTTCCTTCCTTCCTTCCTTCCTTCCTTCCTTCCTTCATTCCTCCCTCCCTTCCATCTTTTCTTCCTTTATTTTTCCCTTCTTTTGAGCTATTCTGACTTTAAAGAGCAAAAATAGCAGTTTTTGAAACATCTCACCTACTTAGAGACTCAAATATAATTTCCTCTTCATGTTGAAGAGAGTAATAAATCACATAGTACTGGGCATGGTGGCACAGGCAGTTAATCCTAAGACTCAGGAGGTAGAAGCAGGAATTCAAGGTCTCTGGGGCTACAGGAGACCCTGTTGCAAGCAACCAAGATAAAAAGCGGGAGGAGCAAGAATGGTTTCTTTGGCTCAAAAGAGTCCTAAAACTTCCTTTCACAAAGCAAAGCCAAAGTCAAGTCTGAATTTCTGAACACAATGTTTACAGCTGTTTCCACCTTAACCTTAGATACTCATTAACTTCCTCTGCAAAAGGACACTTCATGCTTTGAAACTAGCCTGAGTCACAGCATGGAATTCCAATGCTTTATGCACTGTCATTGGAAGTTTCTAAGGAGTCCACCAAAAATAACAACTGAGGGCGTTGCTAGACCATAAGGCAGGTATTAATTTTCTTCTCCTGCTTTTTAGTCAGTGAGGGTAGAACTTTTTAAATCCCTTCCAGCCCTTTAAAAGAAAAAAACAACTCCAGAAAGAGAAGCAGATGGTCTGCCCCGCCCAGCACACCTGTTCAACTGGTGACTCTCCAACAAAGCTTCAAACACAAAACACTCACGTGGGTTTGCTAAAAATACTGGGTAATTATAATTCGTATGTTTTCTTTAGACAGTTAGGGAGCTCAGGTGTTTTCCAGCTTTTAGAGAGTTCTATTGTCAGGAAGAAATGGAGATTTTTACTTTAAAATGGAGAGCTGATCAACAACCTTCCATTCATACTGGAAAACATATTCATTATCATTCTAAACAAGGCAAAGGACTATTACAAATATTATCTTTAAACCTCCCTCAAAGTTTACAGCAAAGGGAGTTTTACAAATAACGTAGTAGCATGCTTCCTGGCATCTCTTAACTCACAGGTTTCAAGAATTGTAATATTACATATATTTTAGCATAAGCTGTGGTTTAAAACCTGTGTAATATCTATCTACACTTCTCTGTCAAATACTAACTTCAAAAATAACTTGTAATGGCAGTATGTTTCCTATCGAATGGTTCTACTATATATTATTTGTAAATCCTATAGTGAGCAACAATTAGATTTTTCTAATTTCTTGGTTTGACGTGCAATGGTTATATGCCAATAAAATATTGTGGAGAATTTATTCTGCCAAAATGTTTGTACTAATCTATTCTTCGTCCAGTGTTACAGTAGAGTTTGTGCTTTATAGGTAAACACAATACCAAGCATACTTAGTTGTGTGGGACATGGAAGTCACATGCATGTATGTGGGGGGCAGAAGAAGGAGGATGTCTGTGAGTTCAAGGCCAGTCTAAGCCACATAGTGAGACCCTTCCTCATTCCATCTCAAACAAGAAAACCACAGATGAAAAGCTGTATTATCAGTTCTGCCTTTCTTTATGCATTAAACATATTTTCATTTGCTCATTAACCATTTTTATCCACCTGTCTACTAGATAACAGTTTTCTTTCCTTTCTTTTTTGTCTGGTTTTTGTTTTGAGCCCTCCTGATCTGAAACTCACTCTGTAGACCTTGATTCCTAAATGTGCTGGTAGGTTTCTAAAGTTCTGTTGGGGAAGAAGATGAATATTTCTAGGATAGAATGACCCAAAAGGTTTTGCTTTAGCCGAGCGGTGGTGGCGCATGCCTTTAAACCCAGCACTTGGGAGGCAGAGGCAGGTGGATTTCTGAGTTCGAGGCCAGCCTGGTCTACAGAGTGAGTTCCAGGACAGCCAGAGCTATACAGAGAAACCCGGTCTCGAAACACCCCCCCCCAAAAAAAAAAACAACAACAAAAAACAAAACAAAACAAAAACAAAGAAAACCAAAAGGTTTTGCTTTGCAGTCACAAAACAAATTTTGGATGATTGTTATAAAAATTATTAATTTCATTCTTTTTTATTTTATGTTTAGACAGGCTCTCACTGTGCAGCCCTGGCTGGCCTTGAATTTGTTATGTATACCAGTCTGGACTGGAATTCATAGAGACCCTCTTCTCTTGGTCGCCTGAGGGTTGGGATTAAAGGCAAGCACCACCACACAAGCCCTATTTAGTGATAATTTCTAATTGTCACTATTGATAGATGTGGTTTTTACTGGCAGTGAGAATGAAGGCCGAAGAAGACAGAAATGACCTATATGTGCACACAGGTCATGGTCCTCGTGCAGTTCTTCCCACATTCTTTTCTACTCTCAGATGCTAGAACACAGCTTGTCATCTGTTTCCCTTACAGGAAACATTGGAAACTTAGAAGTAAATCAGCACATCTTTACAGGCCTTTGTGGAAACCACGGAGCCACTTGCACCCCCAGTTACACTTTAATTAGGTTCTCCTCACTGGGCTGGGAGATCCAGCCTTCATAAATGAATGCTTTCCCTTTGTTTCCTGCAGAACTCATGAGTTCAGACAGACTCATCCAGGGTTTGCTTTATTACATCCATTCTAAAGTAATTGGCAGAGAGGCTGAGGAGAGTCCCACCAATTGTCCCAGAACCTGGAAAATAAGTGGGTTCCTTTCTTCCTATTTGACTGAGAAGAATAAAAACATAGAAGATGAAACTCTGTGACAGATGTAGGTTTATCATATATGTGTGTGTATATGTATGCATATATACATGTATTTCTGGTTAACTTTTATGGTGATTTATTTCAGATACATAGAATTTTTTTTTTAACCATTGAAGATGAACTAAATAAATGCACACATCTTCCTTAAGGTAGGATTTGGGATTGAACCTCTGGTCTTGTTTGTAAAAGTCAAATTCTCTACCATTGACCTACAGTACAGCCTCAGCCATGAATGCATATTTCTTGTTAATAGAAACAATCGTGGGGCTGGAGAGATGGCTCAGCAGTTAAGAGCACTGACCACTCTTCAATTCCCAGCAGCTACATGGTGACGCACAACTATCTGTAATGGGATCTGATACCTTCTTTTGGTGTGCCTGAAGACAGCGACAGTATAAAATATATAAAATAAGTAAATCTTTTAAAAGAAAGAAACAAAGAAACAAACAAACAAAGGGAAACAACCACTAGAGACTTAGGTTTTGATTCTGCATCACAAAAACAGATCAGAAGCGGACTCTCTCAGCCTTTACGAGCTGTAAAGTGGAGATAGACACCGTAGTGTTTAATCAGGCTCTCCTCCAGCCTCCTTTCTGACTTGGTGTGTATGTCGGTGAGACGGTAATGTGTTCCTTGTTTGTTTTGCCATGCTAGGAATTTTGAACCCAGGGCCCAGCCCATGCTAGGCAAGTGCTCTATGCTGGCCTATGGTCTCAATAATACTCTACTCCTGAAAGGTACAGGGTTAATAACCAAGTTATAAGACTGCATAATAAAAAAGGAAGTTATGATTTTTTTCTTATTCTTTTAACTCTTACAGAAGGAGTGAATGGTGTGAAAGCCTTGTATGAGAACAGAATTACAATGTCACTTTTTTAGTCTATAAAACCCTAGTCTGCATATACACCTACTACTTACTCAGGGAGATGTTTTCTTTGCTAATTGTAGTCAACTCCTTTGGGGCGGGACCATTGGTTATTTTTTTTTTTTTATTTATTTTTTTGTAGTCCCTCAATGATTACCTATTGCAAGGCTTCAGAAAAAAAAATGGGTTAACAGTATCTAGCATGCGACACAGTTTGTTAATAACAGAAAAGGTGCCTTGAAAAGTTATAAACTCTCTTAAATTCTGGAAAATATGGCTCAACTGAAAATAAAGGCCCATTTGCTCACTTTCATAGCGCATGAAGAATCTGCTGTCAACAGAGGCCAGTTCATAGGTATCGAGTACACATGCATGTATGTACACATCCCCCGTATGGCTGAATATAGCTTTTTACCCTAGATTTGGTAAGTAATCAAAACTAGAAGCCATGTATGGGGACACATGCCTATAGTCCTAGTAATCAGGATGCTGAGGCAGGAGAATCACAATCTTGAGGTCAATTGGATTACTGAGCTAGAGTCTGCCTAGCAAATTAAAATAGAACATTTTGTGATGTCAGGTAACAGTGCATTATTTTTTTTTAAATAATTATTTATTTATTTTATGTATGTGAGTACACTGTTGCTATCTTAAGACACACCACAAGAGGGCATTAGATTCCATTACAGGTGGTTGTGAGCCACTATGTGGTTGCTGAGACTTGAACTCTGGACCTCTGGAAGGGCAGTCTGTGCTCTTAACTGCTGAGCCATCTCTCCAGCCCCTGAGTGCATTATTTTTTTTAAAAAAAAATCTTTGTTTTTTTCCTATAAAAATGGCACTCATCAAACATGGTTGATGCTATAGCATATGCATAAAGCTAAGCCCGTGCTTCGGGTTTCACTAGTCTTTATTTTTATTGATCACAACCTTGGACCATAATTAAAAGATACCTATGTTCCTATGAACTTGCTTCCAAGTGACAGGTATCTAAAAGTTTTACAGCAAGGTGGGTGTAGAGGCCCAAGCCACTAATCTTGGTACATGGGGGGCAGAGGCAGACGGAATACTGTGAGTTTGAGCCCAGCCTGACCTATACAGGAAGTCCTAGGGCTATACAGCTAGGGCTATATAGTGAGATCTTGTCTAAAACAACACCAAAAAAAAAAAAAAATACAACATACACTTTTAAAATATTTTAGTCAGGCACTGGCAGAGCCTCTCAGGAGTCAGCTATATCAGGCTCCTGTCAATAAGCACTTGTTGGGCATCCACAATAGTATCTAGGTTTGGTAACTGTATATGGATGGATCCCTAGGTGGGACAGTCAGTGGATGGCCTTTCCTTCAGTTTCTGCCCCAAACTTTGCCTTTGCCTCTGTATTTCCTACCATGAGTATTTTGATCCCTCTCTAAGAAGCTCCCAGGGACTAAACCACCAACCAAAGAGTACCCATGGCTCCAGCTGCATTTGTAGCAGAGGATGGCCTTGTGGGACATCGATGAGAGGAAAGGCCCTTGGTCTCATGAAGGCTTAATGTCCCAGTGGAGGGGAATGCCAGGACAGGGAAGCAGGAGCAGATGGGTTAGTGCGTAGGGAGAGGGGGATAGGATAGGAGGGTTTTCAGAGAGGATAAAATTTGCAATGTAATAAAAGAAAACATCTAATAATTAAAAAAAAAACTAAAAAAATAAAATATTTTTATTACTTTAAGTTGTGGATCTATGCATGTGAATAAACGTGTCACAGGGGGTGTTGAATCCTCTGGGCCTGGAACTATAGATACTTGTGAGCCACATGACTTGAGTCCTATTTAAGAACAGTACAAGCTTTTTAACCACTGAACTTTCTCTTTAGCCACTCCACATACACTTTTATTCACAAAATCATCTTGTCTTATTTAGAAATTTAGAGGTCAGTCATCATTTGACATATTTATAATAATCTATATTAATGTCCTTATCCTGTTACCTTGAATAATATATATTCAATAATAGTATATATGTTGAATATATGTTCAATGATAGTACATATGTATATATATGTATATGTACATATATATATATTGAATGCTGTAGTAACTAATTTTACTGAATCTATGAGTTGGTCTTCAATTTATAGTTACACATAAAATAATTCCACTGAATTTGAAGATTAAAATTCTAAAATTAAAAAAAAAAAGCAGTGGATATTGTAGAAAGTATAGTGTAACATCTTAAGTATGTCTAAATGTGTTCTGATGTTCAATTTCTTCTTAAATGGGAATATGGGATGGCCCTGGGTCTAGTAGGGCTCAGTCCTGGAAACCTGGTCCCCTGAAGTCATGCTTCATGCACTTGACTTTGTTTCTCTTGGCATGTAATAGTGTGTGTGGCATGTAGAACTGGTTCAAGAAGTACATGAGAGCAACAGATACAAGCTGGGGCTTAGGGTTATTTGGATTGCATATGTCTCAGTTTTTCATCTGGAAAAGTAGCTGTAGTACAAAGTTTCACCGGCTGGGGAGATGGTTCAGGGTGTACTGGCTACATTTCTATTGCTGTGAAGGAACACCAGGGCCAAGGCAATTGACAGAAGAGTTTGTGTGGGTTTACAGTTCTCCTTCAAAGCACAGAAGCCCCAGGGATGGGGGTTGGTGTGTGTGGAGGGGGTTAGCTAGTCTCCGAAGGAGGTCTCTGTAGGAGTGCATTCTCACATAGGTGTAGGAGGAGAGACTGGTAACAAAGACAGTTGACCAAGCTCGTGGTGCCATAGCACCCTTCAGTTCATACAGTAGTGGCTCTGATGAGCTATTCCACCCTGTCTCATTTTCAAGGGGCTCAGGAAACAGAAGCAGGCAGGTATCTGAACCCTGGGCTGCACAGATGGTTATCAATAATGTTGATTTTATGATTTTATGGAAGCAACATTTTAAAAAAGATTTTATTTGTATTTTATGTGTACAGATGTTTCATTTGCATATATTGCTTATACCACATGTATACCTGATGCCTATGGAGGTGACAAGAAGGCATTGGTGTGATAGTTTGTATATTCTTGCCCCAGGGAGTGGCACTATTAGGAGGTGTGGCCTTGGGCTGGAGAGATGGCTCAGCGGTTAAGAGCACTGACTTCTTCCGGAGGTCCTGAGTTCAATTCCCAGCAACCACATGGTGACTCACAATCATCTGTAATGAGATCCGATGCCCTCTTCTGGTGTGTCTGCAGAGAGCAACAGTGTATACACATACGTGAAATAAATAAGTAAATAATTGTTTTAAAAAGGAGGTGTGGCCTTGTTAGAGTAGGTATGTCACTGTGTAGGTATCATCACCTTGATGATACTGGACTGAACCTCTGAATCTGTAAGCCAGCTACAACTAACTGTTGTCCTTTATTAGACTTGCACTGGTCATGGTATCTGTCCATAGCAGTAAAAGCCTAACTAGGACAATTGGATTCCCCAGATCTGGAGTTACAAAAGGTTGAGAGCCACTATGTGGGTGCTAGGAATCAAACCCAGATCCTCCTTAAAAATAAAAAGAAGAAACTATTTTATACTTTATAAGTATTTTCCTACATGTGTGTCTATACACCAAGTGCATACCTGGTGTCTGTGAAGACCAAAAGAGGGCACTAAATCCTGTGGAACTGGCGTTTATAGATGGTTGTGAGCTGCTATGCTATGTGAATGCTGGGAATTGAACCTAGCTCCTCCAGGAAGAGAGGCCACTGCTCTTAACCACTGAGCCATCTCTCTAGCCCTGTATCACTTTTGACTAAGCTCTAGTTGCCTCTTGTGACAAGGCACCTCTGAGAACACTGTCTATGAGATCTACCATTCCACTTTTAATCTAGGGTTGTCTCTCACTGAGGCATACTCTTCGTGAGACCAGTGATGTAGAGGACAGCACGTGCCACTGAGCTTAAGCACCTGCCTCTAATGCATCCAGGACATGGCTCTTCCTACATAATTTCCACTAGGAAGGAGCCTGACAAATGTTCTTCACCAGAGATCCACACATAAATTATGTGTGCCTGGGCTCTGAGCTTCAGTTTTCTCTGTAATATTTCAAGAAGAAAGCTGAATTGATTTGAGGACTGGGGGAGCGTCGTCTGAGTTTGCTCCATTCAGGAAATATGTTGATTTGCCCGAGAGGCACAGGCTGAGCAGTTTAAACAGAAATGGTTTTCTCGAAATTTTCAAGGCTGAAGACCATGAGGACGCTGTGACCTTCTGCTTTCTTCTAAGATGCCTCTCCTTAGTCTATAGATTGTATTTGATTCCTGCATCTTCACATGGACTTTCTCCTTTCTGTGTGTCTGTAGCCTACTTTCAGAACACCAGTAACCCAGAGTTAGGGCTCACCCTACAAGTATACATTCTCTTCAAAGTCCATTTCTATTCTTATGGGCCTGGCTACTGGAGATTAAGACTTCAGTGTAGCTGAGCAGTGGTGGCATATCCGTTTAATCCTAGCACTCTGGAGACAGGGGCAGGTGGATCTCTGAGATCTACAGAAGAAGTTCCAGGACAGCTAGAGCTATTGCACAGAGAAACCTTGTCTCAACAAACAAGCAAATGCTAAAATAATAACAATAAAAAAAATCACTAAAACAGAAAGAGACTTCAGTATAAGCATTTTGTCTGGGCGTGTTGACTCAAGTTTAAAATGCCAGCACATGGGAAGTTGAGATAGGAGGATGAGGAATTAAGGTTTGTCCTCAGCCACATAAAAAGATAAGAGTTTGTCTCAACACCCATCCACTTCTCACAAAACCAAACCAAACCAGTTTGAGCTATGTGATCCAGTCCACAACAGGTGAGTTCATAAACAAGGGGCATATCCTGACCAACATGGTGCGCGGTTACAGAATACTGGGGATAATGCCGCTGCTCCCCCTGTAGCTTACAGCTGGCTCAGAGCAACACTAGAGGCTGCTCTCTTTTTACCTAGAACGGCATCCAGGAGCACAGTATTTGCTGGAGACGGGTGTGGGCCCCTGGGCAGGATGTTAGGTGATAGAAATAACAGTGACTCACATAGTGAAAGTGATTTACTATCCTTGCAGTTCTGGGGAAGTCCTTGGACTGACACTCTGGGTTTGTTGGTAGTGCTTTTAACCCATGTTAATTTCTCCTTACCCGGTCCAGGACCGTTCTCTATCTTTCTTAAACAAACAGAAATCTGGATTCAGGCTCAGGAGGCTTTTACAAGAGCAACAGCATCTAGGTTTGACTCTTTTTTTTTTTTAACATTTATTATTTATATGTATTACTGTATTTTCTGCATTTGTCTCTGTGCCCTGTGCTTGCAGTACACACAGAAGTCAGTAGGGGGCGTTGGATCCCTTGGAACTGGAGTTACAACGGGCTGTGAGTTGCTTGTGGCTGCTGGGAATTGAACCCAGCCCCTCTACAAAAGCTCTTAACCACTTTATCCCCTTGAGTGTTTTTTCTCTGCGTACTTACTCTTGTTAAATTCACAAAGTCATCTTGTATTTTCATCTTGTATTTTCATTTGTGGCAAGTGATACCATTTTCCCAACTGAAACCGCAAAACAAAGCAATACTGTTTAAAAAGAAAATTGGTGTAGCAACAGGGAGAAATCAGGAAGGTGGCCTGTGAGGATCTGAAGTCGTGGAAAGCTGCCCTCCTCTGTAGTATAATCAGGCAAACCCTGTTTCTCTAAGGGACTTTCCTTAAAGTGATGACACGTGTCCTTCTCCTCTCAGTATTATGCTCGGCTCCCATCTCCAGGGCCCGTGGCTTGCCTCGCTCACAGTGATTTAATTGCTGTCTCCACTGGGGCCGTGAGGAACAGACCATGGAAGCAAATATATTCTGCTTGAATGCTTCCAAACACTGTCACACAAGGACTATGTAAACAAGAACTCACTCTCCGACAGCAGCTCACTGTGTACCTCAATTTCTGAATTCAGTCCTAACATCGGGAAGGCCCTTGTCCAAAAAACGAGCCTGAACGCTCCTTTGACCAGACTACTACAGACGAGCAACGTTGCTTACTTATATCCAAAAACCCAGAAAAATCCCCTACCTTATTCTTAATTCTTTCCCAGGTTTGTTTTCTTTTGCTTTACACTTGGACTATTTCATTCCTTCCTTCTCCGGATTCCTGATTTGATGCTGTGTGGAGAGCCTAGGCAGCCCCATTAGGATCCTAGGATTTGTTTGTGTTGCAGAGTTTGGCTTATCCTCAAAATTGGTTAAATAACCTATTTGTGCAACTGTGAAAGTTTTAGCAGAATTATTAGTCTATGAAAAACTGCTCATGGTAATTTTAAATAAGAAAATACCATTTCTGGAAAGAGCATTAAACTTTTAAAAAATGTATACACAGAGTGGATTCATACATGATTGGAAAGCTATGCTTACTGTATTAACTGTATTAACAGTGGTTGGTTGTTCCATGGAAGAATTAGAGACTAAACTCTATATTCTTTTTAAATATAGAGTTCTTTTGAAATAGAGTTTTTAAATGTAAAGCAGTATTATCACATTTAGAACATGATTGTGTTTTGCTAGAGATTCAGATGAGCATCATAGTAAAAGACATGATCGCTGTGGATGACCTTGAACTCCTATTCCTCCTGCCTCCACCTCTTAAGTACTAGGCTTACAGAACTGCATCACCACACATAAAGTGTATAGGATGTGGGGACCAAACCCACGGCTTCTGAGATGCTAGGCGAGCACTCTACCAACTAAGCCATATCCCTGTGGAGAGACACACAGTGGCGCTCAAATGCACAGAGCTACTCAGTCGGTAGTCCTGCTTCTCCCTTTCTGATTATACCCTGATCTCTTCATTTTAAAAGTTTCCCTCAAACACAGCATCGGACGGGCAGGTGAAGAGATGAGGTTTTCCAGCCATCGCCAAGTGCCAAAGACCTTAAAGTTCAGTGAGAGGATTTGTGCTCAGAATCTGTTTTTGCCTGTAATGTCCTTGGCACTGCTCTTAAAATATCAGTGCTGATAAGAAGTGATTAAAATACATCCCTCAGTGAATAATTCATGTGTTACATCATCAAGTTGAAGAATTACATGGAAGAGAAATTGCAAGCACTCCTCTGAGGGGGAGCCGGGAAATAATCCTTGTGCTTTTGAAGGCAGCTCGTTGTCAAATTGTTTGTTCTCTTAAATGGATTGGGATAATTAAACTGATGTTATCATTATAAAAAAAATACAAGCATAGAAATAAAACTAATAAAAAATGCCAGCGCAGAAATACCACTATGAAGTTAAAGATGATACTCTGGGCTGCAGCCAGCTTCGACTCATCCCCTACACCCCCACTCCATCAAAGGAAAAGAAGAGAAAATGAAGGTGAGTTCCATTAAAGGAAGGTGTGGAACTATCCCCTTTTGAAGTGAAATTGTTTCGTTATCTGTTTTGTGTCTAGGAGATCAGTACTTTAGTGTAAAGAAGGGGGGATTTTTTTTTAAGTTACATCTAAATGGGTTAGTGTCAAAGTAACTGTGGACACCTGAGCTATAGTTTGTTAGAAAAATCTTATGACATTCATGCACACTTATGTGGGGTTTGGATTTCCTTTCCATAAAAAGGCTAGTGTTTATTTTGTGCCCCATAAAGCCTTTTCCACTCATCCCTTCCCCCTCTTCCACCACTTGTTTTAATTTGCCAGGCTTATCCATTTTTTTACAAATTATAATAGCCCAGGAAGCAAAGGAAAGAGCATATCCACACTAGATGAGTATTGATAAGTGACATTTAAACTGATTTCTATTTTGTTGACACAGAAAGTGAGAAAAAAGAAATAACTACACACCAAAAGAGAGAGCTCTTGAGTTAAGGAAACGTCAGTTAAGTTAGCTCTCTCCATGTAGAGCCTTTAGAATAGAAGGTAGTACTTTCTAAGATCTAAACAAGCCATACGAGCTGATTTGTGCTTTCTGCTTTCAAAAGTCAAATCCATTGAGAACAACACCACCACCAACAACAACAAAAGTGCATTAAAAAGTCTCAGTGAGTGAAATTTTGACTGAAATAAACAATATATCTGGATGTTATTATCTTTGAATATAGCCATGGTGGACTTATTTAGGGGCTGGGTGAGGAAGGAAACACTGTGCTGAGAAACAAGGAGAAAAACACTGTGCCGAACTACGCTGCCTTGTTACCAGGTATCAAATTAAACTCTGCTTGTCTCAAATGCATTTGAAGTTAGTGAAAGAACGAAGCAGCTCCTCGGCAGCTCTACCCTTTCATACCGAAATGATAGCATTAGGGACCCATACTCCTGAGAAAAGGTCGGACAAGGGGAGAGTTAATTGATCTTCGCAGAAACACTTCAAGGGAAAGGGCAAGGAGAGAAACTTGACCACGTGTGTAAAATGAGTGTCCCCTAAGCTCTACTCCCAGAAGTGGTAAGCTATCAGATGAGGTTATGAGAGGGTTCACTGAGATGCATTTGTTAAAGCATTTAATACTCTTAAATGGGAGCAGGCTCGAGCCCTGAAAATTCTGCTCAGCTTTCTTAAAACTTAGAAGCTTACTTCAATTAAAAACAAAAATTACCAGTGAACGCTCCTGGAAATGGATATATGGCAAATTGATTCAGCTGCCTTGTGTTGGTTCAGAGGCCGATTATCGAGATAGTCAACTATGTGGATTTTAGTATTTGAAATTTGAAGAAACTCTTGGGAATGTTACAATGCTTGGTGGCTCTATGTTGGTTCAGAGAAGAGGCAGGAGAACGTTCTGAAAAACTTCTGCTGTCTAAATTGAAAACATTGAAGTGAAAAAAAAACCAATAAAAAAAACCAACTGAGCAAAAACAAACAAACAAACAAAAAACCCCTACTATTCACCTGTAGCAAACTGGTGCTACGATCTTCTGTCTTACAGACATTCATAGACTAAGACGTGGTTTATGATTTTGATGACTGTACAATGGAAGATAGCACTCATATATCATGTCAGGTTAGGTCAGCATCCATTTGTAGCCTCAAGTGTCTTATTTTCATTTATTAAGTAAATATCGTAAATGTCTGCCGCAATCCAAGAACTTTTCTAGGCCTTAGGGATGGAAAGGTAAGCAAACAGGAACAGCATAGCAGAACCCAACACCATTACATTTCCTTGTCACTTGTGCTAGTGACACAAGGACTTGTTCATTTTCTTATTTATTTATTTATTTATTTATTATAAGTACTCTGTAGCTGTCTTCAGACATTCCAGAAGAGGGCGTAAGATCTCGTTACGGATGGTTGTGAGCCACCATGTGGTTGCTGGGATTTGAGCTCAGGACCTTCAGAAGAGCAGTCAATGCTCCTAACCGCTGAGCCATCTCTCCAGCCCCAACTTGTTCGTTCATTTTCAACACAGATTTGGAATGCATTATGTGCCAACAGTGTCAAGGTGTCTATGGGAAAGTGAGTCAGAAAATGTTCCTCTAACTTTGATCTGTTGAAGAGACCGTATTTTGTTGTGTTTGTGTTTCCTCATCAAGGTAATAGGAGCCAGCTGTCACTAAGCACTACCTATGGTGGAAAAATGTCTCACACCCCAGATCTTTTTTCATCCATGCTACTAGATAAGAATTCATAGGGGTGACTGACAGATACTTAAAAAAAATGAATTTATAAAAGTCTGTTGTATCTGCAGGTATTGGTTGACATTTTGTAGATTTTTTTTCTGTCTCTTCTAATGCTTCTCTCTCTCTCTCTCTCTCTCTCTCTCTCTCTCTCTCTCTCTCTCTCT